>BSBK01011543.1:0-20000 GCA_027943335.1 Chamaecyparis obtusa | reverse complement strand
GATGTAGTTACGATGATAGGATGATCAATTATGAGTTTGGCATTGATGTAAACTTAGTGTTTGTTAGTTGACAGTGTTCCTTTTATGATGATAAATATTCAAGAGGTTGAATCCCAAGCTATGTCATGAGTTAGAGTGTGTGATCATGAAGGAATCTTGTGTGATGTATCTAAATGATATATCCATGACCGTATAAGTTTATCTTATGTGTAGTGTGAGTAGTCATTGTTTGAAGCATGCAATCCAGATAGATAGAACAAGTTGAAGCCAAGGAGTGGCAATTTGATTATTATGCCAAATCATTTTTTATGATCTTTATAAGAGACTTAGGTGTGTCTTTGGATGTCTAGTGCTTGACCACTATTGTTGGTGTAGATCAGTAAGCAAGTTATGATCAAATGAAGTAGATAGTGAAACTACTATATCAGTTAGTGACGGGCGATAGGTGATTTGATTGGTTTATCAAATTCCATGATGCTTTATGTGGTGTGGTCATAGAAGAAGGTTTTTGGAAGTGTGTTAATGTTATGGTTGTGACCACAAACTTATTTGGATGACCAGTGAGAAGGTATTACTGCTACATAAGTAATTTTAGGGTGAATAACTTATGTTCTTAAGCTACCGATGGTAGATCTTGGATCGATGATCAGTATGGTAGCAGAAGTGAATAAAGTTATGTTAGTCACAATGTGGTGAGTTGTCCCGATGATTTGAGGTGTTGATCTAGAATCACATTTTTTGATGCTAGCATGTGGAGAAGATTCTAGAGGAAGAGTGTGTTTGGTCAAAATGTGTTTGACCCCTTGAAATAGAATCCTATGTAAATCATTGTATAGGCTGGTGCAGTATAGGAAAATTATTTTATGCATCGAGATGTGTGTATTGGATGCATTGGATCTGAGCAGAAATATTGGAAGTTGAATTGTAAGTCGTTAGGACAAGCCTAAGGCGGTGTAAGACTCTAGGGCTTGATAAACAAGTATTTATATGATAAGGATGCAAGAGTTTATTGTTGATTGCACATAGCCGATGTTTGTATGAAGGTGCAATCAAGCCAAGGTGTAGCAGAGTTTAAATATAAGTGAATGAGTGCTTTAAATTGATCTAATCAAGAAAAGAGGTTTTTGGTTTCTAAATCTTTCTATCTAATATTCCCTAATAGTTACAATAGTCAAAATCCCTTAACCAAGTGGATCCTAGCAGGTCCCTATTGTAAAACCTTAATAGGGTGGCACATTAGCTTTTGTTTAAAGTCCTCTAACAAGGCTACTCCTGACATGGTAAAGGTCCTAACATGCCTAAGATAAATCCCTTAACCAGGTAGCACCTAGAAATGTTGTTGTAAATTCCTAATAGGGTTAAGCTTCTCATAGGGTGTACTTTAGAAGAGTGCATCATTTAGTGGGTATTAATCCCAACATGTGTTTTTCTCAAATTGGGTTTCCATGAGAATAATTCTTCTTCTTCTTCTTCTTCTCCTCCTCCTCCTCCTCCTCCTCCTACTTGTCCTCTTGCTCCCCCTCCTTCTTCTAGTTCATGTTTTTCTTCCTCTTCTTGTCCATTTTAATTTAAATTATTCAACCTTTTTTGGATTTTTTTAAAGGTCTCTAATTGTAAAATTCAAATATATATTTATGAGTAGTCCTCAACTTTAAAGTTTTAATATTATCCTAAAAGATTAAATATATTTCTATACTGCATTTTGTAACTAAGAATCATAGAAATGACTCTTACATCATTTTGTAATACATCCCTAACTGTCATGTCTCTCCTATTCCATTTGCATCCATTTAGGGTTTCTACCTTCTTCTTCTTGGTATTCTTCACAGAGATTAACAACTTACCTCAAGTAGGTAACCATGTTACTACATGAACCAAATCCTTAGTGATCATTATAGGATTGCCTCCTAACCAAAAGAATTGGTCAAGAAATCTGATCAATACAATCTTAATCCACTCTTCTTCCTCAAATTGAAAGTGTTTTTTGTAGCCCAGTAGGTTTAGGTTTTCCAAATAGGTGAATTCAGGTTTAAGCTTCTCATCATCATCAATCATATCTTTCTTTCATAAAGTATCTCCAATGAGCCTGTGTCCTAATACTTAGAATGGATGTAAGCCCTAATATCCTCTACATGAAGAACTCCATGCAGAGTGTGCGACAATGCACCCGCAAGGTAATCCTCCATAGACTTATACAAATAATTATTGAATTAAGACCTATTCCCATCCTTGATATCATATAACTTAGGTGCATTCATCTCTATGTGCTCATAAGAATAATTTTGCAAGATCTGAAAGAGATTCACAAAAACCTTGTACGCAACCGATGGAATCTAGGGTTTTCCTTCAATCTTCATGAATAAGCTCATAAGCACTACCAAATATTAGGTCTCTACTTCTCTTTTATTTAAATGGTGCCAAAAAATTTGAGGTATACCAACTTATATTTTATGATGCACAAAAACCTATGCAACAATTAAGATGACAACTTCCAAGTAATTTTCCAGTCACCTATGATCAAAGATCCAATAACATAGATCCATGCGATGATAACTAAAGTCACTATATGTCCATACACAACTCCACACGAGATCACACAACTTCATTATGCATTCTAGGGTCAATATGAGATGTTGGTGTTATATTCCAATGCTGCCCCTAAGGCCTTGCATGGCCCAGCTTCATGCTGATGAAGAGGCATTAACCTCATGCCAAGATCCAGTAGGGTCTATTGAGTATCCTTGATTTCTCATTGCTCCTTTTTTTGGCTCAATATTATTTTTCTTTAGGTCTCTACTCTTGACCCATTTCTCTTTGTATAACTCCTTCATTTCTTGAAAGGTTTTCTCATCTTCATTGAGTTCCCTTTTCCTTACCAAGGGTCTGAATGTCCTTTTTACTAGTCCATTGAATCTTCAATACTTCACAATGTGACCATCATTCTTTCACTTGTAACATGTAATTTTTATTTTAGGTCAGAGCTAACTGTAATCAATCTACAATTTACATAACGTTGCAAAGTGTCCAAATTTATTGCACTTGTAACAAACAATCCTCTTAGTTTTTCCATTAGGTCTCTTCGCATCTTGGTAACTTTGCTCAGGTTTGTTCGTATTAGGTTGGTTGACCTATTTCTCATTTTCTTTCACATTTTCTTCTAGCTTACTAGTTTCCTCTTCTTTCTCAACATTCTTTTTTAAATTAGAATAACTTGTCCTTATGGATCTCATGTCTGGTTCTCTATAATCCTTCACCTTATGACAATAATTAAAGCAATTAAAGAAATAACAAGAAAAGGGTTTATTACTACTTGTACCTTTACAATTTTTCTCCATGTGTCCTTCCCGATTGCATTCATGACACTTGTTATCTGAGGGTTTGGTATGTTTTTGCTTAGATCCTTCAGCTTTGGATCCATCTTTCTTAGGTGATTCAACATTGATGACTACATGATCCTTATTCTGAGATATGTCTTCCTCAAATCAACCTCCATTCTTATCCCCAACTAGTTTTTGGATGTTAAAATATCCATCAATCTTCAAACTATTCTGATGAAGTTTCTTGATAGGTTCATTTTCTTCTCCAAGTTTGCCAATCATCAAGATATTGTGTTTCTCAATATTTTGATATTTCTCTTTCATTTCTTCCAATTGAAATTCAAGTCTTGTTGCCTTTGTCTTCATTGATTGTAACTCATCTTTCATTTTCTTATTTTCATATTTTTCTTCATCAAGCTCCTTAATCAGATGTAGCTTTGAGATCTCATATTCATCCTTGAGTGCTTCATTTTCTTCCTTAATATTTTCAACCTATTCTGAATTAGATTACTCTTTTTCTCATTCACCTTGAATTTTGACAACTTCTTGCACGATTCAAGTGCTCCTTGAGATTCTTGATGAAATCTCCTACCCCTCTTAACTTGAATTTTGAATCTGTATTATTTGCATTAGTCTGAAAAAGATCTTCTAGTGTTTTTCATAGTTCTTCTCTAAACTACTAAAATCCATCTAGATCTCCCTTTAGCTGTTAGGATTTTCTTCCAAGCGCTTGATGCTCTGATACCAATTGTTAGGATTAAGTGATACTGAGAGGGGGGGTGAATCAGTATCACTACAATTTATATTCTTTCTTAACCAAATAATAAATAACAAAGTTAATCCAATAATCCACAATAAGTACACAAACAAAAGAGTACTCATAACACCAAAATTTGTTTTATGGGGAAACCCTGGCCAAGGGAAAACCCCAATGGGGATGGTACCCACAAATATCTGCACTATAAGTATTGTGACCCTATTAGGATTCCTAGCCCTGTTAGGACCCGAGTATTATAATAGATAGGTCCTTGTTAGAAGACTACTAAACCATTTTAAGGGTATACAAAAGTTATGCACACTGCAGTTATAAAATTGGACTTCTTGTCTAGTATTACAAAATATAATACAATAAATACATGAGAAATTTTCTTTTGCATAACATGCAATTTCTTTTCTCACTTTGTGCTTAGTCTACACTTCGATGATCATATTCACATCCTCAATCTCTATTTCCAAATACAAAATATCATCACATACTTATACCCAATTAAGAGTATAATCCCTAGGGCCAGCCTTCTATCATCCCTTAGACATTTACAAAATACACATTACAGTCTATGACTTTTCCCACATTACAATATCGTTGGTCCCTTAAAAAATACAAAATATCATAACAAAAGTCGGCCAAAACTTATACTTCTTTGCTTGCTCTGTTGCACTGTTTCCTATCTTCACATGCACTCAGAGAACTATATCTTTGTCATCTCACATCCAAAAGGCTTGCGATCTTTCCTGAGTATCCTCCATACATTTCTCTACCCAAATATAACTTCACATAACTTAACTTTGTCTATACCATGTTTACTGACCAAAATACTAAGACTGTCTGCCAGGAACCGACTGTGGACTTAGGCATTTTTCACATCATTGATTACCAAAATGGTATTCGAATGCCTTGCAATGATCTGAGGGATAAGTTTTGCAAATAATGACATCATTGATGTGCTCATATTTTCGCCACTTGCCAACAGGTATAAGGATCAAGTGATATAAGTTTTAAATGTATTGGTGCTCTGCAATACTATATTTTGTAGTACCTCATGGTATCTAATTTGTCATGTCTCTATATGTTTAATAATTTTATTCATTTTAAAAACATTTAATGTTTAATGCATTCATGAGAGGATTGCAAAGAGGTTTTTGATGATCTACGATGCTTTCATCATAGTCTGCCTGAAATTTCTAGTTTCTTCCTAGTGGTATAATGACAAACAACTTACAGTTTTGGTAATGATGTTCATATTGGTGTAATGAAAAACAAATAAGATAGTTGATTAAATAATTCAGTTTGGAAATAGATTTGATTACATGTAATTCTTTTGATTTTTAGACATTTCTTTCAGTTTTCTAAATTTTCTTATTATAAAAATTGTGAAAACAAAATGCTAACCTAGTTGTTTTTATTGATAAACTCAAATATTGAAATGATGTATTACCAAAATAAAATGAATAATGAAAATATAAATTATAATATTTTAAAAAAAATTTGAGAAAAATTAAATATTTAATAGTTTTTTTCCTAAATGTAACTACTAATCTTTATATTAATTAAAATTCTAGATCTATGACCTTTTACTTAAAAATGCAAAAAATAATAGATAGTTTTCCTATTTTAAAATGTCTTAACAACCATGGATTAAATGCCCATTTAAATTTTTTTTAAAAAACTTAATAAAAAATAAGATTTTTTAAATATACTTTTCTAAAGCTTTCACAAGACAAATTCATATACCTGCAGAGATGTTGTTTTATAATGTTGTCTTTAGTCTTTTGCCCTTTTATAAGCAGCCTTTTTATTACTTTATTTGTTTCCATTGCAGTATTTTGGCTTTCACTAGTCAAGAATATAGTTTTCCTATTTTATTTCTTAATGCTTGAACATGATATTCTTATGCGTGCGAAGCTTCTCATTAAATAATTTACGTAAATATAAATAAATGATTGATGTTTTCAACGTAATCCTTTCATACTATTCCCGTTTGCAACTTCGTCCAATCTCAATAGTTTTTGTAGGGTTTACGGAACAAAATAATTTTTTAAAGAAGCAGTTTGACTTTCATAAATTAAAATGAAACGATTTTAATATTTTAGGTTTCACTAATAAACAAGATGTTCATTGAACACAATTCACATAAAATTTGAGTAAGCAATTAATGTTTTCGTCATTAATCAATTTTACTAATTTTTAAATATTTTTCTATTTTAAAAGGTCTTTATCTACTACCGTATCCATGATTGTTTATGTCTGAAATGTCTTATCTATTATTTAAGATCAATTTGTTATTTTTTATTTATTTATTTATTATCCTTGTGTACCTCTCTTCTCTCTCTCTCCTCTTCCCTTCTCCCTCCTCCTTTTATTGTCTGTTAGATCTACAATCTACCATTTCATGTTCCTCTTACTCTTGCTCTTTGACATCCTGATGATGGATCATGTAGTATGATCCGAAATGTTGATGGTAAAAAAACCTACACAATCAAATCCAAGAACTAAAATACCATACGTATGGATTGTGGAAATCTAATAGATTTGTCTTATCTATTACCAAACGAACCATTATTTAGTACGAAACCTTACTAAAAAAATGTGGAATCGTTTAAGGTTTTTAAATCCTTTCTTAATGCTTGAATATGATATTCTTACGTGCAATCCTTTCATACTATTCTAGGTTGTTCTTCGTCCAAACTCAATAGTTTTCGTCTGGTTTGTGGAGATAAATACGTTATTTAATAATAATAATAACAACAACAACAACAACAACAACAATAATAATAATAATAATAATAATAATAATATTATTATTATTATTATTATTATTATTATTATTATTATTATTATGCATCTTGACCTCCATAAATTAAATTGAAATCTATTTCAACAGGCACGGTATTTGAACAAGTGTGTAACAATCTCCTTGCATGTTGTTTACATAAGGGATTATTTTAGGCACACAAGGGCATTGATACATTCCTATGAATTTATTCATTTATTATTTATTTAAATTATATTTATATTCATTGTTATTTAAAAATTATTTTATTTATTTTTAGGTTTATTTTTTTACATTTTAAAAGATTCATTTGATTTATTATCGATTTATTATATTTTTTTAATAATAAAACGTGATCAAAATTATATTATTTGAAAACTATAAATGTTTACATGCAATTAATTGGGAGGAAAATAAATTAAAAATTATCTTCTAAAAATAAATGTGGGGCAAGCCCTAGAAACCAAGTCATATGTCCTCTAGCCCGAAATGAGAAACTAGAGAAAACAAAAACAACTATATATTTTTGAAAATAAATATAAAAAAATTAAATGACATGTACAAAAATCTTATAGACTTTCACAGAGACTAATTAGAGGTTGTGGATATGGCTATTGCATTTCTTTAAACTAAAATAATAAATTATATGTCTAATAAAGTTGATGTCTAATTAAGAGTAATAACTCTCTAGAAAAGAAAGTCTAACTCATTTTAATAAACAATTATCATAGTAGTAAAATTTTAATACTAGAGAGAATAACATTTCATTGGTTCTAGATTTTTCTTCATAGTTTGGTTTACACAAGGATTTAACTTGTACTAGATGTAGATGACAATGAGATTCACCTACCATAAACAAAGCTTTTTAGGAGACTCAAGCAATTCAATGCTTTTTTTATTTTTTTGTCTAGGATAATCCAAACAAATGCTTCATTCCAACACATGATGTTTAATGATTGGATGCTTTGCAAGATGGATTGGTTACCTTCAATTCTATCATTGAATATTTAAAGAGGTAGTGTGAGCTTGATGGTATTTTGTTGTGTCTTTCTCGATTTGTACTGATACTTATAGTAGTTGTGTAACTACCTAAGAGAAAATCACTTTGAATTGATCCTTAGTATGAGAATCATTATTAGATGGACATGGACACCTCATGTTTTGATTATATTCATGTGATGACACTTTAATATATACTCTCTTTTGATTTTGTTTCATGAATAATGATTAGTTATAGACCTTAAATGAAATAGTAAATTTTCCACTTAGATTAGTTAATTAGATTTGAATCATTATTTTGTGCATGTTGAATAGTTAATTATGCTCATTTAAAAATAAGACTTGATATGTTAGGTGGTGAACACACAATAGTTTATGTGGATGTTTCAACGTCTGATTTAGTGAGTACTATGATGATTTTATCACAAATGTGTTTAATGGAAAAACCCATGGATAGTTGATGGTAATATTTGAAGAGTATGGTTGTCTTAAAGGAAAATAATTTTATGAATGCACATGCGCATGCATGTCTCTATGTGTGGGCATGAGAGAGAGAGAGAGAGAGAGAGAGAGAGAGAGAGTATTTATATTCTTCTTTATATCTATTTAATCTTAATGGTTGGACTAATGTATCAATTGAAGTGGACATGAATAATTATTTATTTCACCCTAAAGGTTGGAGTTAAAGGAGGCCCTATGTGATATAGGGCCATGTGTGTCAAGACATACCTCATATGTAAGGGCTAGAGTCTTGTAATCATAACATGCATTATGTAATATGGTATGAGGAATGAGTGTGGCATTCCCACTAAAGTTTTGACATTTTGAATTTATAATTTATATTGTAAATTGGTTCCATAAAAGTAATGTTTAAATCAACCTTTAATGTGTTTCCAAGTTGGTCAAAAAGGCCTTTATTTAAATATTTGTCATTTTTAATTCTCAAGGTCAGTCGCCTCTAGGTTGGATGTTTAATTAGGTCATATCTTAGGCCATACTCCATTTATACCCATCTTTATGACTAATTTAGAGAAATAATGAGTTTAGGATGGATCCTAATGAAATTGTGCAAACTTTATCCCAATTTTATCTCCTACCCTAATTATAAGAGGATGATTAGTGAAAAGGGTGTAAAAATTGAGTTATATCTTCTTAATGAGAAAGGAGAACTTGGTCAATGGCTTAGGTTAATGTAAAAAATTGGAGATTCAATGAGATGACCTTAATAGTCACCATCTCATCCAAAGGTTCTTAATTTGAAATTCTTTAAACTAATCCTAAGTGGAAACGGATAGGGTTTTGTTCCTATTTTTTTATTATGTCTTGACAAGAGTTGAATAATCTTGGAGGAAGACTTGGGTCCATATTCAAGATTTTCATCCTTTGAAATTCTTATGGAGCTAGGATTTAGATCCTTATTTCTTTGAAAATGCGTGAATATTTGTTAAGTACATGTTTACACAATGTATGATCTTTATCATTTATGTACACGATGGTGTTGGGTTGGCTCCCTAGTTTGTTGAGAGAAACCCATCAATGGGAGTGACAAAGAAGGAAAAGAAATGAGGTTTATTTTACTCCATGTGACTATATGTGTATGAGTACCCAAGAGCATGAGTAACCTATATATTTGGAAATTGTGATGAATAGGTATGAAGAAGTGTTGTAAGGAGTTGCTAATTTGAAACACGATGAATAACTTGATGAAAAAAAAATCTTTCTTTATTATATCTACTTCAAGGTTCTATCATCCCTTTGAGGTGTGTATTTTATTTTACCAAAGCTTTTTTACCAGAAAATGACTTTAAGTATGATTTGTTCAATCCATTCATGAATCTTGATGAAAATCTCTCTTTTTAATTATTTTTTTAGTAATGATTTATAGGAGTTACCATTACTGGTGTTTATTTTTTATTTATATATATAGAACCTACTAGAATTAAGCTAACATTCCTTTATTCTCTCAAATGTATAATTTTAGTTTGCAATGGGTTATGCTAATTTTTATTTTTAAAATAGTTTTAGTTTTTTATTATGTAAAACAAGTTTTACAGGGACCCTGAAATCCACAACATAGTAATAAAAGTAAATAGTTCAAAGCTTAAGTTTAAGCAAACCGGAGAACAGACCACAAAAAGGCCAGACATGAAACAAATTAAAAAAGACATGCAAATAGAGCAATAAGAAAGGAACCGAAGGACCTATTAAGCCAGATTCTTGACCATGAAAGCAGCCTTGCTTTCAAGATCCTCAATAAAATCTACTGCCTCTTTGACATTCTGGAGGTCTTGGGAATCATGGGAACCTTCCTTCTCCTTGTTTTTCTTAGTTCTAGCTCTGGTTCTTTTCCTGGGCCCTTGCTACGCTTCTTTTTTCTTCCTCCTTAGTCCTCTTATCAGCCCTAATTTCCATATTATCTCCCATTTTTTTGATAAGGATCTTTATGTTTTCATTGGAATCTTTAAGGATGTTGAAGTTTTCCTCTGCAATGCCCCTTAGGGTTTCCTCTGGGCTAACCATTTTCGATTCCAGGGACTGAACCCTGGCCTCCGGGCTTTTTCCATCCTTGTCTTGAGTTCTCTTGATTTTTTCTTTTATGTCTTCTATTTCATGGAAGAGCCACTTGAAGGACCTGTACTAATCCAGAATGTTGTTCTTAGTGTTATTGAGAAATTCCAGGTCCAATTCCTTGGATTTATCACTTAGGACCACCGGAGCAAGATCGATCAACTCCTCCTTATGGACATTGCCATCACTGTCCTCCAGGATTTTAGGAAAAAAGGCCTCCCTTATTATCCCCATTTTCACTGAGTTGATATTGAAACCCCTCCAGACCTTTTTCCCTTTTCCTACATCTTTTTTGGAGATGTCTTCTGAGGTCTCATGCCTTATAGGATACTGGGAGGGTTGGATACCTGGTTCATCTTTTGGGTCCTCGGAAACTGGGTCTTGAGTCTCATTTTTGGTGCTAGGTGAGGACTGAGGAGGAGGGGAAATGTCTTCACTGATCATGAGGTCGATAGAAAGGTGACCTGGATTGGGGTTTTCCCCTATGACCCGATCCTACACTATTTTGTGGCTTTCGTATATTGGTTGCCCTCCTCATCTTCAGTGTCCATATCTTCCTCATTTTCGTTATACTCATCATCTGATTTTTTCTCCTTTCTGTACTACTTTTTTGGGGGGTTTTGATTTTGACAACACTCAGGGATCTCTTCTTGGAAGGGGATCCCTTTATCAGAATTTTCTGCTCTTCTTCCTCACTATCCATAGAGAGGATGCCCTTAGAGTTTCCGAAGGGGTGTAGTCTGACCTTGAATCTTCGCTACTAACAATTTTATCATGTATTTCCTTACCCAAAATTTGGGCTTTGAAGTATTCATAAAGCAAAAGTAACAAGCCTTCATGCAAGGTAGGGTTAGCTATGTTCTTTTCTCTAAAGCCATTAATTTTCCAATTTATAGAAGAGTAGAGATAAAATGGAGTAGAAATCTTTTTTTCGTGCCTAAAGTGATTCAACAAGATGAAATGGTAGGTGCGAATTCTATCAAACCTGGTGTCTACAGTGATATAAGAGATAATCGACTTGAGGACAAACTATCACTTCATCTTCAAACTCACTAGCTGGAAGTAAGTACCAGGTTTGGCTATTACCTACTTCTCCTGGTCATCTCTAGCAAACTCATTGACCGCATTGTCAGAAATTCTATTGTCTCTATAGAATTTCTTCCCAACAATGGGGATGCCTGTGACCTTAGAAATCACCTCCTCCATGACCATAAAGGACTTTCCCTCAATCTCCATCGTCCCTTCATTCCGGTTATTAATGAAGATGTTAGTGATCTCCTTTCTGTTGCCATGGAGTCTTTCTACGAAGGTGGTGATTTCCCCTTTCTGAAGGGCATTCCATATTTTTGTTCATTTCTTCCACTTCTTGTTATCATTCTCTCATTCCCTTCTATGTATCTCCCCTACCATGGCATTGGTCTGGGCTCTGATAACTCTCTGGTTCGAGATAATCTTAATGCTCTTCGCCTTTCTTGTTGTCTTAATTTTTAACTTTTTGGGGAAATGCCTTTGGGTATTATTGTAATTCTTGGGATGGGAAACCCAAAAAGTGTGCAGAGAGGATGCATTATCATTGATCTTTCCGTCCCTCTGCAAGTTGTCATTATTATAATTACTCCTCCAAAAAACCACTTTTCTATCATTAATATATTTTATCATTACTTCTATACTTTGGGTTCTTTCCATATCTAGAAAATCCTTCGCCTTTCCATAATGATCTTCGGTGTGGGTCCAAGTCATTCTAGCTACCATGTTGGTAGCCAAAGTGTTATTCTAGTCAGCATCCTAGGTGGTGGACCATGACATGTAAAAGTGGGCCACGACTAGTTGAAAAGCATTGTCACTTAAAATAGGTGATTCGGCTTCCAACTGACCCCAATTGAGGGAGCTAAGACTGCGAAACCAAAACCACCATTGCCCTCCTGACCAGGGCTACCATTGACCATCCCATTGAGATAAGGCCAGCCAAGAAGGAGGAAATTGTCTCTGTAGTTATTCAGAAACACTTCCATAGCTATAAAATCTTTGTGGGGAATTAAAATAGTTTTAGTTATTGTAGAAATCAATTTATTTAAAATTAGTTCAAATATTTAACATTGATGAAATATTTAACACAGATAGAAAATACAATAGATTCCCATAAGATCCCAAAAAATATAGAGGTCAAAAGAAAAGAGAAGGGACTTTATCCTCCTTCTAATCTTGATTTAATTATGTTAGAAGGTTCAAGAAGGATCCTTTTTTGTGATTACCATGTACTAAGGCTGAAGTAGAAAGACCTAACATCTCCCCCATAGTCATAATTTATTTCATCTTTTGGCCCACTTGTACTCAAGTTCTTCCTACCTATTCCAGAGAGAGCTCAAATTCTTATCTATTAGGAGTGTTGTTGATATTCATGTGTTGTCATTGATGTCAATATATGATGTGAAGGGTCATAGGACTGGTGAACAAGATGTTGACCAAAATGTTTCACAAAGTGTAGGAGAGACTGCAGAAGGCTTTCCATGATTTCTGTTGCATCTCTAAGTTTGTGAGCTTTTATTTTGGTACTATACAATGTTTAGAATGGTTGTATGTGATCAATGAATCTGATTAGTTGGTTAAGGTAAGTTATAGTGGAAGCAGTCTAGACTGGTCACAAGATAGTGTAGAGGAAAATAGTGAAATGGTTACTATAATTTTGAGTATAGAATGTATGCGAGATGGAGTTATGTCTGGCTAGCTTAGGATGTGGCAGAAGACATGTGGAACTTCATCTTATGTGGACATGAGGTTGCAAAGATTGTGGTGATGTCAATTGTAGTGTGTGACCTCATGAAGTCTTATTTGGTGATAGCTTATGAAATGTAGTGTGTTCTACCTTGTGCAAAGATAAGTTATTGATTATAGAGTATGTTGTCTAACTGATGTTTGTTAGTTTCTTATCCAAGATCCCATGTGTATTTTCACAAGAGTTTATGTAAATCATTTTTTATTAGGAAAGTGCTAATTGGTGCCAACCTAATAAATTATTTGTATCTTGTACAATAGATTAAATCAAGTGATGTGAAGTGTGTGGGTGTGAATGTGAATGTGGTGGATGTGAGGACTGCTGATGTAGAGCAGGATGTGTGACAATTGTACTTCATTGGAACTATTTTAGCAAAGGATTTGTTAGTCTGCTCATTATTTTTAATCATTATATTTATATACTTTCATTTGAATAGTGGTTCTAGAAGGTGGTTTTAACCTTTAGCAGGTGGATTTAACATTTACATTGGGGAAGTTGCTCTGAGTGATGAAAGGCTCCTCCTATCAACTCCTAATAGGGTTTCTAACTCAAAGAAAGGAGTTTGTCCTTTAACAGGGACTTTGTACTAGTTGTATTTATCTACTCTTAAGATGGAAAGATCTTGTAACTGAGATACTTTATATTACTAGGGCATTATTTGTGGGTTCCATCCCCACTGGGTTTTTTTTTCCCTTAATAGGGTTTCCTCGAAAATATTTTTTTGTGTTCTGATCTATGTTGCATTCAAGGTTTCAGTTTTGCATTTATCTTTTGATATGAAAAGATAATTTTTTATATTAATGACATACAACTAATTCACTCCCCTCACCCACTCATTTGTATCCAACAATTGGTATCAGAGCTATTTCTCCTTAGAGATAAATCTTGAATGCTTAAGGTGATTAAAAGATGCCTCATTACAGGAAGGATAATCCTTAATTTGATGCTAAAAATTTTGATAGCTGGAAGAACAAAATGAGGACACATTTTTTTGCCTAGGAATTGATTATTCAATGACTACAAAGATCAAGGAAAATATTGTTGCAGAAAGTGATTTTCCTAATGTTACTAATGATGAAAAAAAGTTTTTTTTCCTACAATATGGTTACAAGGGAAGCTTTGACAAGAACACTATTTGAAGCATAATTTACTAAGGTTAATGATCTTGATTCAACTCATGAAATTTAGGATGATTAGAAGCACTTTATGAAGGAGACAAGTCTACCAAGTAGGCAAAGTTAAAAAATTGGAAGACAAAGATGGAAAATCTAAAAATGAGAGAAGATGAAAATGTCAGAGCTTATGTCTAGAGTGTTTCAAAAGTTGTTACATGGATCAAAAATTTAGGAGGCACTTATACTAAAGAAGAGGTCATTGCAAATATTATGAGATCTTTGACATCTGTTTACAAGACTAAAGTGTAGGAGATTGAGGAGATCATTCCACTAACTCAAGGATTCAATCGAGAAATGTTGATAGCTAAGTTAACTACCTTTGAATAGGAAGAATTATAGGATTCAGTACCTATGATAGAAACTACTTTCAAGAAAATTGTTCATAATGATAAAAAAGCCTCATCATGCCTTGCAAGCACTAGTAGGGTTAACAAGTATCCTGAGATTGGAGACTATGTCCATATGATCTAATAGAGATTGATGAAGAAAATAGGAAGACAGATGAACTTGTTTCTCTGATTGTTAGAAAGGAGAAAAGAGGTAAGGGAAAATTTGAAGGAAATTTACCTTTAAAATGTTTTTATTGTAATAAAAGTGGTCACTTTTCATCTAGATGTCCTACAAGGGTCTCTAAATACAAACCTAAGTTCACTAGACCAGATTTCTATGATGAAAAATTCTATTATGCTAGTAGAGGTGTTTCCAATGATGATTCAATAGGAGATTAGATTGGGTTTGTAGCTATAAAGGTTAATGAACCTATTCATGATGAAAAAGCCTTAGTATCACATGTTGAAAAGAAACCTGAATGGATCATTGATAGAGGATGCTCACATCACATTATTGGTGATAAGGATAGGTTTGTTTATCTTAAGATGCATGATGGCGGAGTTGTCAGATTTGGTGATAATACTCCTAAACTGACTATTGGAGTAGGATCTATTTCTCTAGATGGAAAACCTAACACTGATAATGTATTTCTTATTGATGGACTTAAGCATAACCTTTTGAGTGTTGGACAACCTATGGATAAATATTATCAGTTACATTTTAGCTATGGATCATGCACTATCAGAGGACAAAAGGGAAACTTGGTTGCATCAAGAACAAAGGTAAGAGTTAATGTGTTTTAATTTAACGTCGTTGATGCAAAATGTTTTGTTGCTCATATTAATGAAATTTAGGTATTGCATAGAAGATTTTTTCATGTGAATTTTGATAACATTGTGAAGGAAAGTAACATCAATGCAGTTAGGGACTTACCAAAAATCATGAAGCCCTCTAACACTACCATGTGTAGAGAATGTGTAATGGAAAAGAAAACAAAGGGGAATTTACAAAGCAAGTCATACACTACCAAAGAAAAGATAGACCTGGTGCATACATATCTCTATGGTCCTATAGTACTGGAACCTCTTATGGTGAAAGGAATTTCATTATGTTTATTGATGATCACTCTGGAATGATGTGGTTTTCTATTCTTAAAGAAAAATTAGAGGCTTTTAACAAGTTCAAGATATTCAAGGAAAAAATAGAAATTGAATCGGGTTTGAAGATAATATGTTTGAGGTTAGACAAAGGAGGAGAGTTTACATCTTCTGCATTCAATTTTTACCATGAAGAACATGGGATAAATAGATAGAATTCTTCTCCTAGGACTCCATAGCAGAATGAGATTATAGAAAGAAGGAACAAAACTATATTGGATGTTGTTGGAAGAATGATGATTGAAGGAAATGTATCACATGTGCATTGGATGGAAGCAGTTAGTACTATAGTTTACACCTTGGATAGATTTTAGATCAGGGAAGATAATACTAAAACATCCTATGAACTTTGGTTTGTCTATGCTCCTACTATAAGATATTTCAAAAATTTTGGTACCAAATGTTTTATCAAAAGAGATGATGAGGTAGGAAAGTTTGATTCAAGAAGTAATGAAGGCATCTTTCTTGGCTATTCTACGAAAAGTAAAGCTTACACATATTTCAATTTGAGATTGAGAAAGATGGTTGAGAGTATTAATATAATAATTGATGAGAATTTTTAAGTTCAAGAAAGGATCTATGATCAAAAATCAAAAATACCATTAAAGTAGAAGAGTTGGTTTACTTTGACAATAACAGGAAAATATGTGTAAGTGAACAATCTGAAGCTCCTAAAACTCTAATGTATGTGGCAAGAAATCATCCTGAAGATCGGATTATTGGTAATAGGAATAGAGACATGTTAACTAGATCTAACTCTAGAGAGGAATTATGTTTTATTTCACAAGTGGAACCTAGAATTATTGATGAGGCTTGCAAAGATGAATCATGCATTAATGAAATGGAAGGAGAACTAGATTAGATAATATAGAATGAAACTTGGAAATTGGTTTCTAGCCTTGAAGGAAAGAATGTTATTGTAACTAAATGGGTATTCAGAAATAAAATGAACGAAGCAAGAATAGTTATAATGAAAAAAGTAAGATTGGTATGTAAATGCTACTTGGAGAAAGAAGGAATATACTTTGAAGAAACCTTTGCACCTATGGCTAGGTTGGAGGTAGTAAGATTATTTATTTCATTTTCTTCCTACGAGGACTTTAAAGTGTATCAGATGGATGTAAAATCTACATTCTTGAATGGTGATTTAGAAGAAGAGGTCTACATTGAGCAGCTTGATGATTTTCCCTTGAGACATGATAGAGACATGGTTTGAAAATTAAAGAAGGCTTTGTATGGAATGAAGCAATCTCCTAGATCTTGGTATGCACGACTTGATAGGTATTTATTACATCTTTGTTTTAGAAAAGGTAGTGAAGATATGAATTTATATTTGAGAACTAGCAAGGATGAAATCCTGATCATAGATTATTTGTGGATAATATTATATTTAGGGGAAATGATGAAATGAGTAATAAATTTGCTGAAGAAATGAAATATAAATTTCAAATGTCTATGATTGGTGAAATGAAGTTCTTTCTTAGTTTGCAAATTACACAAAGTAAACATGGCATTTTCATTTCTCAAACCAAGTAACTCAAGGATTTACTAAAAAGGTTTGGCATGGAAGATTGCAAACTTGTTGGAACACCTATGATTACTGGATGTAAGCTTATTGCAAATGATGAAATTCAAAGTGTCTATCAAAAAAAATATAGATCCATGATTGGAGGGCTACAATATTTAACACATACTAGACTAGATATTGCAAATGCATTTGGAATTGTTGTGAGGTTTCAAGAAGATCCAAAAGAGACTCACTATATTGTAGTGAAAAAGGATATTGAGTTATTTGAAAGGTACATTGGAATTTGGGTTGTGGTATGATAAGTTAGATGAATTTACCCTCAATGCATACACTAATGCAGATTGGTTAGGATGTATTGATGACAAAAAGAGCACCAATGGTGGCAAATTCTTTCTTGGGAAGAGGTTAGAATCTTGGTTAAGCAAGAAGTAGGATTGTGTTGCTCAATCTACTACTGAATTAGAATATGTGACAACTACTTTAAACTATTCACGGGTTATTTGGATGAAATAGATGTTGAAAGATATTGGAATAAGATTTGAAGAAACACTTATGACTCATTGTGACAATACAAGCACAATCAATATGTCAAAGAATCTGGTTATGCACTCAAAAACCAAACATATCTCAATCAAATATAACTATTTGAGGGAGAAAGTTGCAGAAAAGGAAGTGAGAGTTGAGTCTGTCAGTACAAAAGTACAATTAGCATATATATTCACTAAATTTTTTTCAAAAGATATCTTTAAGTATCTCATAGATATGTTTGGGGTGAAAACCCCTCCATGGAGAACTAGATAATGTAAGAAAGCATCAGTCCAATAGCTATCAGAGATATATTATTCACTAAACTTGATGCTTGGACACACTCCTCATAGGGAGTGATCATAGGACTTAACAAGTACTTATCTGGATGATTGAGCACCTGAGAGTGAAGATTTGTAAGAGAGGAGAAGGAGAATCTTAGAGAGATATGTAAAGGATATCTATCACCCTTTTCCATTGATGTCAAAGGGGGAGTGATATATGAAAAACCCTACTATATTAGGGGGATCAGAGTGAAAAAATTGAGAAGGTTGTATAAGGTTTTTGGGTTGATGGTTGTTTATCTTATCTTTCCATCAATGCCAAAGGTGAGATTGTTAGGAATGTTGCTGACATTCATGTTTTGTCATTGATGTCAAAATATGATTGTGAAGGGTTGCAGGACTGGTGAAGAGATGTTGAGAAGAATGTTTCACTAAGTGTAGGAAAGAGTGCAGAAGGCATGTAATGATATTTGTTTCATTTCTAAGTCCGGTGTGCTTGTATTTTGGTACTAAACAATGTTTATAATGGTTGTTTGTGATCGCAAAATCCTGTTACTTGGTTAGAGTAAGTTACAGTGGAAATAGTGTGGACTGGTCAGAGGAGAGTGTAGAGGAAAACAATGAAATGGTTACTATAATTTTGAGTATAGAATGTATGTGATATAGAGTTATGTTTGGAAAAATTAGGACATGGAAGAAGACACATGGAACTTCATCTTATGTGGACATGGAGTTGCAGGGATCATGGAAACGTCAGTTGTAGGGTGTCACCCTGTGAGTCTTATTTTCTTCTGACCCATGAAATGTGGTGTGTTCTACCTTATGCAAAGATAAATTATGGATGATGGAGTATGTTGGTTGACTGATGTTATCTATTTTCTTTTCCAAGATCCCATGTGTATCTTGACAAGAGTTTATGTAAAGAATTTTTTAGTAGGAAAGTCCTAATTGGTGCCGACCTAATAAGTTAGTTGTATCTTGTATAAAAGAGTAAATCAAGTAATGTGAAGTATGTGGGTGTGAATGTGAATGTGGTGGATGTGAGAATTGCTGATGTAGAGTAGGTTGTGACAATACTACTTCATTGGAACTATTTTAGAAAAGGAGTTGTTGTTAGCCAGCTCATTATTTGTAATCAGTATATTTATATACTTTCATTTGGACAGTGGTTCCATAAGGTGGGTTTAATCTTCAGAAGGTGGATTTAACCTTCACATTGGGCAAGCTACTCTAAGTGAAGAAAGGATCATCCTATCAACTCCTAATAGGGTTACTAACTTGAAGAAAAGAATTTGTCCTTTAACAGAGACTTTTTACTAGTTGTATTTATCTGCTTCTAATAGGGAAAGATCTTGTAATTGAGATACTTTATTACTAGTGCATTATTTGTGGGTTCCATCCCCACCGGGGTTTTTTTTTTCCCTTAATTGAGTTTACTCAAAAATAATTATTGGTTTTTTGATCCTTTTTGTATTTGAGGTTTCAATTTTTCATTTATTGTTTTGATATGAAAAGTCAAAGTTTTATATTAATGACATACAAGGTAAAAGCCAATTGAGTGTCACCTTTCCGGGTAACTCAAATCACTTAGCCTAGTTAGACTCGACCCAGTTAGACTCGACTGAGTCTAACTGGGCCGAGTACACGTAAGTGCCACATAGTGCTAAATGGAATCTACGTGGCCCAGTAGACTGGGCTGAGTGGTACTCAGTCGAGTAGGACTCGGCCAAGTCTAAATGATATGTTAAATATCAAAAAACATCCCAAGCCCCTCATTTGTACACTATTTGGCT
>BSBK01011542.1:0-268897 GCA_027943335.1 Chamaecyparis obtusa | reverse complement strand
CAAAATTTTGCAGGATATTATCAGCTTTCTATTGAACTAACTGTTGTCAAATTTTGAATTCGGTAAGTAATTATTAGTTATTTTCTAATTGAGTTACCTCTAAAGTGTTGATTTATATACTGATTGAAAAAATGACTATAACTTTCAAATGGTATAACATTTTTTAAATCCAAAAAATGTGTCACATTATATGCTTCACCTACTATAAGGAAAAAAATAAAAATTGAATTTTGTAAAGTTTTGAATGAGTTAAGGTGGTCAGCCATGGGAGTTTTTTTATTCTAAAAATGTTGTGGCAGAAAATTCATAATTAATTTTTTTTTTGCTATAAAATTACAAAAAAATATGTGTCACATCCGAGAATGAGTCTACTACTTATATATAAAATCTTATAAAAAAATATTATCATTTGATCATGATTAAGGTGGTCAGACATAGACCTACTTCTTATTTTTTTCCTGAAATTTTTGTACTGTTGTATTGAAATTTATACTTTTCACCAATTATATTAATTTTTTTTTAGAAAAGGCCTAGTAGTTTAGAAACTACATTCAATTTCCTATAGATTCTATTCTTGCAACTTTTAGGTATTAGGTTGATAGCTAGTTCAAATTTTCACGTCAAGTTGACTAACCCTGATTGTTGATTTTTCAATGCCACTTAAGGGCATAGTTTGGGCCCCTCGTGATCTTGCACATACGCAAAGTCAATTAGACTCATTTAGAACTAATTAGGACCTAATTAGACCCATTTATGACCTAATTAGACAATATAGGACCTATTACAACTTAATTAGAGTCAATTATACCAATTAGGACCTAATTAGGCTTAATTTGGACCAATTAGGATGGTATTAGACCCAATTAGACCAATTACGACCAATTAGACTCAATTAGACACATATTACTACTAATTAGGACCTAGTTAGACTCAATTAAAGTAATTATGACCTAATTTGACTTAATTCTAAACCAATTAGGATGGTATTAGACCCAATTAGACCAATTAGGACCAATTAGACTCAGTTAGACACATTTACTACTAATTATGACCTAATTAGAGTCAATTATACTAATTAGGACCTAATTAGACTTAATTCTAGACCAAGTAGGATGGTATTAGACCCAATTAGACCAAATATGACCAATTACGACCAATTAGAGTCAATTAGACTCATTGACAACTAATTAGGACCTAATTAGACCCAGTTATGACCTGATTAGACAATATAGGACCAATTAGGACCTAATTAGACTCAATTAACCAATTAGGACCTAATTAGACTTAATTCTAGACCAATTAGGATGGTATTAGACCCAATTAGACTAATTAGGACCAATTAGACTCAGTTAGACACATTTACAACTAATTATGACCTAATTAGACTCAATTATACCAATCAAGACCTAATTAGACTTAAATCTAGACCAATTAAGATGGTATTAGACCCAATTAGACCAAATAGGACCAATTAGGACCTAAGTAGATTCAATTAGACTCATTTACAACTAATTAGGACCTAATTAGACCCAGTTATGACCTAATTAGACAATATAGGACCAATTAGGACCTAATTAGACTCAATTATACCAATTAGGACCTAATTACACTTAATTATAGACCAATTAGGATGGTATTAGACCCAATTAGGCCAATTAGGACCAATTAGGACCAATTAGACTCAGGTAGACACATTTACAACTAATTAGGACCTAAATAGACAATATAGGACCTTTTAGGATGTAATTAGACACAATGATACCAATTACGACCTAATTAGACTTAATTGTAAACCAATTAGGAAGGTATTAGACCCAATTAGTCCAATTAGGAACAATTAGAGTCAATTAGGAAGGTATTAGACCTAATTAGTCCAATTAGGAACAATTAGAGTCAATTAGGAAGGTATTAGACCCAATTAGTCCAATTAGGACCAGTTAGGACCAATTAGAGTCAATTGGACTCGTTTACACCTAATTAGGACCTAATTAGACCCATTTATGACCTAATTATACAATATAGGACCTATTACGACCTAATTAGAGTCAATTATACCAATTAGGACCTAATTAGGCTTAATTCTAGACCAAGTAGGATGGTATTAGACCCAATTAGACCAATTAGGAACAATTAGGCCCAATTAGACTCAGTTAAACACATTTAATACTAATTATGACCTTATCATACTCAATTATACCAATTAGGACCTAATTAGACTTAATTCTAGACCAATTAGGATGGTATTAGACCCAATTAGACCAATTAGGACCAATTAGAGTCAATTAGACTCATTTACAGCTAATTAGGACCTAATTAGACCCAGTTATGATCTAATTAGACAATATAGGATCAATTAGGACCTAATTAGACTCAATTATACCAATTAGGACCTGATTAGACTTTATTGTAGATTAATTAGGATGGTATTAGACCCAAATAGACCAATTAGGACCAATTAGGATATTGAATTCCTAAAGTTGGTTCCTGAATTCTGGTTATGCATTAGGATCTTGACCTCGTACTATTCATCTGTCTCCGAGCATAATTAGACCCATTTATGACCTAATTATACAATATAGGACCTATTACGACCTAATTAGAGTCAATTATACCAATTAGGACCTAATTAGGCTTAATTCTAGACCAAGTAGGATGGTATTAGACCCAATTAGACCAATTAGGAACAATTAGGCCCAATTAGACTCAGTTAAACACATTTAATACTAATTATGACCTTATCATACTCAATTATACCAATTAGGACCTAATTAGACTTAATTCTAGACCAATTAGGATGGTATTAGACCCAATTAGACCAATTAGGACCAATTAGAGTCAATTAGACTCATTTACAGCTAATTAGGACCTAATTAGACCCAGTTATGATCTAATTAGACAATATAGGATCAATTAGGACCTAATTAGACTCAATTATACCAATTAGGACCTGATTAGACTTTATTGTAGATTAATTAGGATGGTATTAGACCCAAATAGACCAATTAGGACCAATTAGGATATTGAATTCCTAAAGTTGGTTCTGAATTCTGGTTATGCATTAGGATCTTGACCTCGTACTATTCATCTGTCTCCGAGCATAAACTCCTAACATTTTCAGGAACCAATAGGTTCAATATGGTTTTCTCTAGGTTTAGGGTTCAATTTGATTTAGGATTTGGATTTAATATAGTTGAAGGTTAGGGTATGACTTTACATCATGATTAGTATTAGGATTATGATTTAGGATTAGCTCTTACCATTTAGGATTGGGATTTGGATTACAAGTCAACATTTATGATGAGGGATTAGCTTTTAGGATTTTGGATGACTTGGAAAAGGTAATAATCAAATACTTGTGCACTAAATTTCAAGACAATAAAATAGCTTACATTGGGTTTTAGGATTTACTGGTTGGATTAAGCTTAGGTTTAATATTATATTCCTCTGATTTAGGATTTTCTGTTAGGATTAGGATTAGGATCATTGTAAGGATTATGATTTCACTAAGTGTAAGAGTTTAGATCATTAATTTTCTATTATCTTTACAAATATGATTGAGTTGAAGGTAAGGATTACGATTAGAGTAAGGGAAAGACTCTACATTGCGGTTGCTATTATTGTTAGGATTTAGAGTTTTGATTAGGATTACTAATAGGATTTAATAAAATTAGGTTATGATATTTTATAGGATTATGAACACTATTAGGATTAGAGTAAGGATTTTCCATTTTTATTAGTATTCATGGTTTAAGATATTGAATATGGTTAGGATGATGGTTAGGGTTAGGTAGATAGTAGTATCGCTACAGTAACCATTTTGGTCACAGTTATGATTAGGAGTGGAGTAGATGTTAGTATTATTGTTAGGGTAAGTTGTAATGTGATGTTCTTATCATGCTTGCTATTATAATTACTGTTAACATGATGGATAAACCCCTTTTTAGAGCCATAGCCACCTCATCTATCCATTTATTGAATGCATCACTTTGTTGGGTAGAACAATACCCTGCATGAGTTAAAATTTGAGCAATTTTTATTTCTTTCTTTCTTTTGTGTGTTTTGTGTGAGTTCCTTATTTGTTCGTAAAATTTAAAATAGTTACATTACAAGTACTATTAAAATAAAAATACTATTAGAATACAAATATACAATTAGTATTACTGGTGGGGTTAGGGTTTGGGGTTAAGATAATGGTTAATACAATGGCTAGGTTTACATTTATATCATGGTTTAAATTGTCATATATAATTAGGGACTCCCTATAATTAATGTTAAGATGACTGGCTAATAATCCAAATCACGTAATGTATGCATTTGTTAGATTCCTTTGGTAAATGAATCTTTTTTCGTACAATACTATGGTGCATAAGTTAAAATTTGACCAATACATTTTAGTTTAATTTCAAATTTTTATTTTTTTTTCCTTTAATCCATCTTTTTTTACTAAAATTAAATTATACCAATTAATCCTTATTTATTTTTTTAGTAAGTTCTACCAGGTCTGGCCGTTCTGCGTAGGGGACAGTACCCTTTTGTATTCCTTCAAAATAAAGATTACAAATGAGGGAGAACCTACAGATTAGAACCAACAGTGATTAGTGGAATAAGTACATTATTCCGTGACCAATGTCAACCAATCTTGCTCCTATCTCCTTTGGAAAGAGCTTATCATTTGCTTCGAGAAAGGCTCCAAACTTCGCCTCATCATATTGCTTAACACCTGCTTTGAAGGCAAACCACGCCTTCTTCAACAATATCTTTTTTCGCTTCAGCTTCCAATGCAAAGAAACCCAACAAACCATTGCTTGTTAGTTGGGTATTGATGTTGTCCATTGCCTCCACCGCCTCTACGTATATTTCATTCGCCAGGATTCTACGGGCTAGTCCGCCACCATGCAGAGGGTGCCCGAAAAGGAAAATCTGTATGCTTGGTTGCAACAACTCTGCCACCACTATGCCATCATGGACATGACCACCAGACCAGAAGTCACCCCCCAAGATTGACACCATAGTCACATGCTCCTTCTCCTTCGCTTTGCTAAAAATCCTCTGTAATTGCTCCTCCAGTGTTTCCTGCAATGAATCCACCTTGCTACACCGACATGTTAGGCCCAGGTCATTTGCCATTGTCTTGTGAAAAAACACAAGATTAGAAGAATGTAAATAGAACTATATGCATCCTTATCGAAGAGCTTCCGCAATGAAACGTGAACTGACTGCAACATAGCCCAAGTTCATGAGATCAATCATGAGTCTCTCATGCACGCTTTCAAAATCATCCCTTCTCTCTGTCCCAATATCTTAACTTGATCTCCTTCGCTACTTCAAATAACTTGGAAGCGACTTGCACATCTATCCACTTCTGCAGCAGTCATCGTTACTACTAAATACTTACTGATATCGATTGAGGACATGATCTTGATATTCTGAATCCAAACCAACCAAAACATTTTGAAAACAAATGACTGTGTTTTCATAAATCTGGAAAAAAAAATGTCCTCTACTGTGTTTTTGTCGGGAGGATAGCTAGCGCCACTGATATTCAAAAAGTATGAGGCGACTGATTCACGGGAAAATGCACGTCTGAACATTGAAACAAAACTCTCTGCCATTACCCTATGCCTTTCCTTGTGAAAGTACACTGCTCTTCTAAAACCAATCAATCCTTGTTAAGATATAATTCTATCATATAGACCTCTAAAAAAATTTGTGCACATATCAACTAGTTTGTCATATATTTTTAAAAAAATTCTTCGTGAACCATAAAAATAAATATAGCAGATGTTTTCAACTATCACTATTATAGCTACCAAGGTATATATCATAGTTACAAAATGGATGTTGAAATTTATATATAGTTATACCATTAATGACCTAATTTTCAACTGTTATTTTAAGCCTTTTGTAAGGAATTGTATGTAATAGATCTATGGCACTGATTTGAACAAACTGATAAAACCACTCAAATATCAGAATATGATTTTTAGCTATATTCAACGGACTCTTGAAGTCAGAAAAGTCATCAATAAATATACTTTTAATATCTTTTAGAAGCATACATTTGTAAGCTCCAAGCTAAACCAGCACACCCAAAATTGAAAATAATTTACATCTATCATGAAAAATGAAATTTTAAAGAAGCATGAAAAGGGATCAAAGAGGAAAGTAGCTTAATAGTGTACGTCACACATGAAGGTCCCCAATATGTATGGGCATACGTAAAAACAAGCAAGCTTAAATTTATGTGTCAGTCAGGCAACCTACTCAAGCACCCCTGACTGTGCTCCCCATTCAATGGCGTCGTCATCTTGGCGCGCTGTGGGTTGGCCTGAATAGTGTGTTGTAGTCTAACACAAATCTGGATGCTCGAATGACTCAAGTTGCATACTCTATCATGAGCTCCAGAACTGCATCTACTACCTACGTGCCCTACGAAGTCACCTCAGAGTTGCGAATGCACTAGTGTTATCCATCATCTCTACATAATAGGTAACTGTTATTTGTTTGGTCCCGCTTGCATGTATCGATTGATAGAGGTTGCACGATTACATTTATAATGCCCTATATGTAAGTGCGCAGGTGTGTTGTGCGAAGCATTATGTAAGTTTAGTATCAGGGTTTTAGTTTATTAGATGTGTAAATTTAATGAACTATAAGTAATTAACTATATAACTAGGCATTGGCCTATAGTGCAGCAGTTGCTACTTCTCTTTGTAATAGCAAGATCTTGTGTTCGATTCCCAAAATGGGAGCTTAAATAAACTTAATATAAAAATTAACTATATAACTCAGTATTAGGGTTGGGATTAGGGCTTAGAATTAGTATTATTGTCATGGTTAGGGTCTACATCATGGTTAGTATTGTGGTTAAGGTTACGAATTTGGTTGCGGTTGAGATTAGGGCTTATGATTAGGATTATCATTAGGGTTAGCATTTACAACATGGTTAGTATTAGGGTTAGGGTTTGGATTAAGGTTAACCATTTAACCTAAGCATATGGTTTGGGTTAGGGCTAGGGTTAGGATTGCATTTTTTTTTTAAAGGTTAGTGTTTAATTTGGTTTAGTGTTCGAGTAAAGTATCAATTTGGTTTAGGGTAATATTTCAAGAGACCCGTTCTTATTTTTTTATTTCTTCCTTATAGGTCATTAATTCAAAAAATTATCACATATTTTAATTTGAAATATATCTCTACAAAAAAGTATTGTTTGCACAATGATAGAGATATATTTTCGCCTGTCTATACTAATCATATTATGTTAATTAATGAAATAATAGAAACATCATAAAACCGTTAATTGAATGTGAAGAGAACAAATATATATATAAATAATATTTAAATTTAAATCTAAATATAAAATAAAATAATGATCAAAATCTAAATCCAAGAGAAATATAAATCTAACTCCAACTCGTTGAACTAAAACTATATCTAAATGTAAAACTAAAACTAAATCCAAATCTAAATCTAAATCTAAAACTAAAATTATAACTATATATAAAAAATTATTAAATATAAAATAAAAATATCACCCTTATATTTATATTTGGTTGGTTGCTTTCTAAAAAAAAGGGCTTTGTACAAATGAATGAGGAGACACTTGATTATAATTTGAGAGCGTGTCTTTATGTTCCCCAAAGATGTTAACTGAACTCTAATCATAGCTCCCTTTTTCAAATGTAACCATAAACTGAAATACAACTATAATTAGGACCTAATTAGACCTAATTACACTAATTAGACTCAATTAGACCAATTAGGACCTAATTAGACCAATTAGACCAATTAGAATAAATAAGACCTAATTAGACTCAATTATACCAATTAGGACCTAATTAGACTTAATTCTAGACCAATTAGGATGGTAAAATTATACGCAATTAGACCAATTATGACCAATTAGGACCAATTAGAATCAGTTAGACTCATTTACAACTAATTAGGACCTAATTAGACCCAATTAGTGTATACACCTAAAAATGGTCATCTAGACTATTAGTCCCTTTTGCTAAAATCATCAATTGCTTGTTCTTGATCAAATCCTAGTCCTATCATTTATTTGATTATTTTCTATGGGCTAACCATCTTATCCTAAGTCTTTATTTATTAAAAGGAATATTTCCTCCCCTTTTATTAAATAAAAAGCCCCACTTTTCTTCTTATCCTAAGTTGCACAAATAAAGCATTTAATTCTTATTTATAAAGAAAAATAAAATAAAAAATAAAAGAAAAGCACTTTTTGTCTCACATGGACATAAAGTAAATGCTTCTAATTTTCTTATTGGAAGATATTTGTGCACAAGGATCAAGCTTCTTTTTTTCTCCATCGTTGATTAAGTCTTTTGCCTCTTAATCTCCATGGTCCATTGATTTTTCACCTCCTATAAAAGAAGAGCTCTCTTCCTCATTTGCACACACAAAAAATTTTATGCTATTGTTATGCTACAGGTTTTCTAGGTCATCTTGGAGCTTTTGGAGATATTCTTGCATCTAGGGTTTGAAGATTTGGAGCATTGTTGGCATTCATCTTGGATCTTCATCAACACTCTATCTTCTTGTCTTCATTCTTGCATCATCATGGCTTTCTTGCTTCATA
The DNA here is from genome assembly GCA_027943335.1 of Chamaecyparis obtusa. Classification (NCBI taxonomy): domain Eukaryota; kingdom Viridiplantae; phylum Streptophyta; class Pinopsida; order Cupressales; family Cupressaceae; genus Chamaecyparis; species Chamaecyparis obtusa. The sequence continues at coordinate 260,300 of BSBK01011542.1, read as the reverse complement.
GTTAGATTTCATTTTCATGCATAGTATTTGCATTTTCATAGCTTCATTCTTAGCTTAGATTTCCTTTTATGCAATAGATTAACTTGCATTGTCATATAGATTTGCTTTGCATTGCACACATTTGGCTTCATTGGAGATATTGGCATTCTTTCCCTTGTCTTCCTTGAATCTTTCATTGCATGGTTTACTAGCAAGGTTATAGGCTTAATAGCTCTAGCTGAGAGCATTCTTAAAAACCCTTGCACTCCATGCCTAGGGAGCTATGGATCAATTTGTGAGGGCTCATTCTTGAGTTTTCTTGCATGTAAGGATTCATAGAAGTGTGACAACATTTTAGCACACATTTTTTGGCACCCACCGTGGGGCAACCCACTTTTACATGCTGGTTTTTTATTATTTTTGAAGCTAACCCTTGTGCAGATTTGTTTGGAGACAGAAAAACCCTAGATTTGAAAGATTTGATCATATCTCCCAAACAGCTTGGTATTTTGGTCTGAAATTTTTTTTGCAGGTTGGCGACATATTAGACCTAAATAGAAAATATAGGACCTCTTAGGACATAAGTATACCAATTATGACCTAATTAGACTTAATTGTTGAGCAATTAGGAAGGTATTCGACCCAATTAGACCAATTCGAACCAATTAGGACCAATTAGAGTCAATTAGACTCATTTTCAACTTATTACGACCTAATTAGACCCAGTTATGACCTAATTAGATAATATAGGACCTATTAGGACCTAATTAGACCATATAGGACATATTATGGTAAGGGTTTGAATATGGATCATGTATGATTATACTTAGGGTTATAATTGGAGTTCAATTAGAGCTATAGTTTGGGTTATAGTTTAATTGTTTTAGGATTAGGGTTAAGTTGAGTGTTGTGTTTCAAGGGTCACATTTTTATTTGGATTTTATATAAGTTGGGATTTAACTAGATTTAAAATTAGGGTTATAGCTCATTTTGGTTTAGTATAATGGATAGGGTTAAGTTTAGGCCTTAATTTATCAAGTGACCATATTTTTTTAATCTATAAGGTTGGTGAACAATTATCTTAAATTTCCATTTATTTAAAGGAAGAAATAACCACTGTCAACCCAATTGGCCTTCCCTTGGTCATATGAAGAAGTTTACACATCTTCGGAAGCAAAACACAATGCTCCATCTATGGAAACCTCCCGTGCGGAGATTCAGTTTCATGAAAAAGGATCCAATCCTCTCAATCTCTTCTAGCACTCCTTCATGTCCTTCTGGGTGCAATCTCCAGCCTCTACTGAAAGCAACCAAATGCCAATCTCAGAGAAAAATAAATTCTATCCTCATAACTATAGTTTTCCTACAAATAAAATAAAAATCCATACAATATCTCTTCTCGAATCCAAATTCATATCCAACCCCCTCTCTCATAGGTGATCTCTCTATATATAGACAGGAGGGAGTAGTTGCACGGGTATTCCAACCAATGCAACCATCCCAACTATCCACCAGTTATTCGTTAATAATATGGTTTTGGATAAACAAATTTTATTTAGGATTACGCTTAGGGCTCCACTTATTTCAGTATTGAGGTTCAATTTGGATTAAAGATAGTGTGAGTGTTGATTTTGGTTAATTTTTTGTGGACAAGGTATAATGTAGTTAATGATTATGGTTCAATTTGGTTAAATGTTCAAATAGTTTTAAGGTTATGGTTTAATTTGGTTTACTATTATGATTAGGGTTTCAGTTGATCATATGATTGTACACACATGACAATGCATGCATGATTCTCCTGTATAGGCAAACATATTCAATTATGTTATGCTTTGTGATTTAATGGATTGTGTTCAATTTCCTTTTATGTTACCTTTGAGAACGATGTGGCATACTATTGTCAATTTTTATTGATCATTACGAATAGGCTTCAATATGCTATTAGTTGTGGACTGCAGTTCACATTTAGGATTTTGTGTTAAGGTTTAATGTTAGGATTATGTTTATGGTAGGTTTAGAATTTTGTTTGGGGTTAGGGTTAGGATCATGGTTAGACTTGGGATTATGGTTAGGCTATTACGAATGAATGCTGCATAAATTGTATGAGGGAGTATTTGTAGCCATTATGTACCAGTTGTTGTTGCATTCATGATTGTGATTATCATTGATGTCAACACAGTGATCTACTAAAGATTAGCAGAGAAGCAGATAGTGTTTGAGTTAGCGCATGTATAGGGTTCAATTTACTTTAATATTAGAGCTTACGATTAGGATTGTCAATATGGTTAGGCTTTACATCACATGGGTAGTATCAGAGTCAGGGTTAGGATAAAAGTTTAAGTTCATGGCATAGTTTAGGATATGGTTCTTTTGAGGGTTCATGTTAGGATTAGAGTTTACCATTTAGGTCCATGGTTAGGCTTAGGATTATGGTTAAAGTGAGGGTTTAGATATTGCTTATTATTTTGGTTCAGATTTTGGTTTTGATTAGGGTTACAATTTAGGGTTTATGATTACAATTATCATTAGGGTTATGGTTTACATCTTGGTTACTGTTAGGGTTAGGGTTAAGATAAAGGTTTATATGCATGACATAGTTAGAGTTATGGTTTTATTTAGGGTTCATGTTACGATTATAATTTAGCATTTAGGGTTCACATTCAGGTATAGGGTTTAGCATAAATATGACGAGGCTTGACCATTTAGGATTAGGGTTTACCATTTAAGATCTATGGTATGGTTAAGATTAGGTTAGGGTATTATGTCTAGGGTCGATATTTTTTAGGGTTAGGGTTGAAGCTAAGTATACCTAGGTATTGATTATGGTAAGGGTTTGAATATGGATAATGTATGATTATACTTAGGGTTAGAATTAGAGTTCAATTATAGCTATACTTAGGGTTATAGTTTATTTGTATTAGGATTAGGGTTAAGTTGAGTGTTAGATTTGAAGGGTCATTTTATTTGGATTTTATATAAGTTAGGATTTAGCAAGATTTAAAAATAGGGTTATAGTTCATTTTGGTGTAGTATAATGGTTAGGTTTAAGTTTAGGACTTAATCAATCAAGTGACCATATTTTTTTTTAATCTTAGTTAGGGTTAGGCTTGTCATCGATTTTAATGTGTAATATGATACAGAGTTAAGGTTGGTACTCAATATACTTTTTTAAGGTTTGTAATTTCTATTTATTTAATAAGTTTCTCTTCAACTAATATTTTAGGTTTAAAATTTATTAGACTTAAAATTTAATGACGATTAGGATTAGGATTGCAATTATTTGTAAGGTTAGTGTTTAATTTGCTTTAGTTTTGGAGTCAAGTCTCAATTAGGTTTAGGGTAATATTTTAAGAGACCTCTTGGTAATTTTTTCTTTCTTCCTTATAGGTCATTAATTAAAAAAATTATCACATATTTAAATTTGAAGTATTTCTCTAGATATTTTATAGGTTGCACAATGATAGAAATTATATAATATGACAACATAGCCCTACATATTTTTCTTCAAACATTGAAAACCACATATAATAGTAGAAATTAAATGCTAAATATAACTAAAGTATTATAACTAAATCTTAATGATTTTCCAATTTTAATTAAGGAAGTAGAATTTGTTTCACCATTTTAAACCATTGCAACTGAATAATATAATAGAAATATATATTATTTATATTTAACATTTCCAATTAATTATAAAATAAAATATGTATAAATACTATGTTTAATTTATATTATAATATTTTGTAAGGGAAAATATATCACAAATTGATTTACCTAAATATTTCTTAATGCATAACTTACATATAATAAATTTTAAAATATTTTTAAAATATATATAAATGAGAATAAATATATAGTATATTACATCATATATTTACAATTTTTTTATTTACATTAGAAAAAGTGAGTTATATACTAAAAAAGAAAAAGATTAATGAAAATCCTAATTAAAGATAGAAACAAAAATTGTTTCCAAGCCGAAAACTATGCAATATATATATATATCCTGTAAAATTTTTATAAAATTGAAGTGTGCATAAATGTTATGAAATTGTGAAAATTTTGCTGCAAAAAACCTACAAAAAGTCTTGCAAAATTATCAAATTTCCCTCAATATACGGCTAGCCCTAGTTAAGGATCTGAACTTGAAATAAACCCTAAGTATTTGTCACTTTTGGAAAAAACCCTAGGTTGCTCTATTTATTTCTATTTGAGCGTCACCTTTTTGAATCACTTAAAGTTCATAGAAAACCCATGTGTTTTATTTTATCACCAAGTGGGGTCATGCTTTCATATCTTTACATTACCTAAGCTAGTTCCCCGCTTCAATATTTCCCTAAGTCTAAAGGCCCGGTGATATCAATAATATGTCTTAAGTCCTAAATACCTTATATTCTAATGTTTCAGCTTTTATTCAGCTTTGAATCTTTAATGAAGATCTAATGGTGGTTGTGTGTTCGCGTGGAATCTTTCCAAGCCATGCGAACATAAAACTAGTCGTCGATCTTACAATGAAGCTTAATACGGAAACAAAGGGGGATCGCTGATAGGTATTTCATCCTTTCACAAGTGGCGGCTTTTTATTTGTTAAAGACAGTGGGGCCATTGTCAAAAGGATCTTCAAGGCTGAAGGCAATGACAAGAAGATCAGATGACTGTCGTATAATCTCATAGAATCTTAGAGGTCTATGAGATCATAAGACAATCGTCGATCTTACATTATCCTTGGGCAAAAAAAGTGAAGTGGGTCTATTTTCCAGCTGTGTGCATGTGGCTGCTAATGATTGGTTGAAAGGTCTTACTAATGTGGCAGATGGCAGTGAGTGTGGATGCTAGAAAGAAAAGGTTTTACAGGTCCACCTGTTAAAGGTTTTGACGTGTTATCTTGTGATTGACTGAAGACAAGTGGGACCAATTTTTTCTAAAGGCATCAGTAACAAAAGAAGGTTCAGACAGCTGTCTTATGATCTCATGGAATCTTTCGTGTTCATACGATCATACGACAGTCGTCAATATGGTATCAAGGCCACGAAAATTGTCAAGTGGGTCTTTCCTTTTAAAAGAAGAGATCACCGTTGATGTGTTTTGATCAAACAGTTGTCTTATAACTGCATAAAGTTTTTCCAAGCCTTGAGATCATAAGACAACCATTAGATTCTGAGAAGTGGAGTTCGACGGTTCAAGTTCAAACTAGAAATAAAGGTGATGTGAAATTGAAGTTTCCCGTTGAGAAGTGACAGTTCATTCTTTTAGAGAGGTAATAGTTGAATTGTGCTAAATAAATTGCTGAAATGACTATTTTAATTGCTCATATATCTCAAAATTCCACACATTCTCAGAAGCACAAAGAAATCAAAAAATTGCAGAGGCTCAAGCGTAAAGAATTGCAAGGACTGGCTATTGTCTCCCAGTGATTTTCTAGAAAGAGGTTGGTAAAATACCTGTATGAATTATTTCCTTACTAAAAGAATCATAGTTCTGTAGTTTGTATATCTTGCAAAGGTTCTTTAAGATAAACCCTAAAATGGCACCAAGGAAAGAATTGTCCAGTAAAATTGAGTACAGTGACAGAGGTTTGCATGAAGACCTAATACAATTGCTTCCCGATTCTACAACTGACCTAGTGAACGCCAAAAAATTGACTCCTAAGGACTCTAGGGTAAGGGTATCAGATGGTCTATATGACACTACAAATTATATTAGAGAAGCCAAAATTGGTACAATCAACGCAAGTGGTGACCCTGATACCACTAGTTTAGCCTTGTTCAAAGTAGGTTTTAGTCAAAGAAATGCCCCTCCCCCTGCTAGTAATATATGGCAGTCCGACCTGGGAAAACTTGTGGTACCCAGTGTCTTTTTAGATGTTGACTTAATGATCCAGGTTGCAAAAAGTTATGACCCAATCACTAGGGAGATTAGGGATGCTAAGGGAATGTTAATAAAAATTTCTACTAAAAAGATCAGGAGGGTGTTCAGGTTAAGTGAACCTTTCAGCAATTTGGAAAGTATTGATTTTGAAGAGCTGAGGCAAGTATATGACGCATAGAGGAATTATCTCAGGGGCAAGTTATTGAAGGATTTTTGCACCAAAATTGGCAAAATGGTTATCATAGGATAGAATACACAAGAGCCTTTTGAAATAGAATATTTTGACTCTAGAGCTAAGGGTGCATATTGGTCATTATGTCAGGTTTTTGGAGAGGATGCCAATACATTTGATGTGCATGGTGATTCAAATTCTACACCCACATATATCTATTACTTTTGACTTTGCTCCATTCATTGTTGAATTAATCCATAATGGATTAATGAGGATCCAAAAGAGTGAGGGTGACAGGCCCTTTTGCTAGTATTCTTTCATAATGTACATGTTTTTGTTTAAAGGTGCAAGCTTTTTTGAGCAATAAATGGAATTGATGAGACAGAAGGATGGTGAAGATATGCCAGTCCAATTGTGGAGCCTCACAATGACCTAGGATAGAAAGGATAATAGTTTCACAAATTATGATAAACATTTTGCAGCCAGACTCAGAATGTTGTTTGTCTTAGATAACCCAAGAATCCCAACAGCATTGGCACAGCTCATTAGGCCTAATCAATTTGCTAAGATTTTGAATATTGTACACAATTGGGGAGATGTCATCTTCTATCATGTGTCAACAATCATCAGGTTGTATGGTTTCAGGGGAACCCCCTTCATATTACCCTATCATGTGCCCCTTAGGATTGGTATTGTAGAATTTCTCAGACAATTGGGGAATATTGAAGAATATGCCCTCACTGGAAGACACAAGGGAACTCTATTCCCAAATGTTACCATTTCTCACCATTTCATAGTTACAAAGGGGGGATGGGTTCACATGGACAAAATCCTAGCACCATACCATATGGCCACTGCAATTGCTAGAATAGCAAACCCAGAGGGGTTTTATAATGATATGTTGAAGAATAAATCCAAATGTGCCCCAATTAATCACCTTTTTAACTTTCCTAAAGATATTGTCAGAAATCTCCCAAAGTTGTAGGACCAGGAGGTTAGGAAGGAAAAATGGCTAGTTTACAAAAAGACATTAGATTTTATCCAACATTTTGATTCAGGATGGGATCCCCTGAAAAGCATAACTCCAATGGGGAAGAAAATAGATACCCTCATGAACTATTTTCAGGAGATTTTTCAGACCTTAAATGAAAAGAAAGAAAAAGTAATGAAGGATGACCTAGAAAGGGCTAAACAGTTATTAAGCAAGCCTGTATTTGCAAAAGGGTTACCCCTAGGGAGGTACATGGTGCAAAAGAAGACTGGTTATAATGTTGTGGTACTAGAGCAAAGCTAGCAAAAGCAAATGGATAAAAGGGATGTCCCATCAACTTCACAGCAGACTGGGAAATTGAAAGAGGTTGTAGAAGTACCTTTCTCACCTAACTTTCAAGCCACTAAAGATATAAGTGATTCCCCACCTCCATCAAAGAAACAAAAAATGGAGGAAAGAGCAGTGCATGTTGAGGAAAGTTATTCTCCATCACAATCACCTCTAAAAATTATGGATGACCGAGAGGTTACAGAATGGGTACAACAAGTGGATGCTTTAGGTCAAATTTTTATGACCTCTGAAGAAATAAATGAAGGAGTGCTAGAGCTGCTAGAGGAGCCCAAACTAGATCTGACAGTAGGGGAATTGGCAGGCACAGAATTGGATCCAATAATTAAACAAGCTTGTGAAGAGTTCTTAGCTGATGACACTTTTGTTAAAACTAGGGCTTTCATGCAGTTTCTTTGGAAATTAAATATTAAGCAATTTCAAGAAATTTGTGAGAAGAAACATGAAGATAATCTAGAGAAAGATATACAAATTATAGAGGAGGAAGTAAAAATAGAGATGACTACAAAGTTTTAACAGATCACTCCAGAACAGGGAAGAGATATGATAAAAGTATCAGGAGTGCTAATCCTTCTAGAATGGGATATAACTAATGTAGTGGTTCTAGATGTAGTTAGAAAATAGACCACCCCTTTCCAAAAAACCAAAGAGGAAGAAGAGCAAGCCATTAAAGGGGTCACCTTTAGTGATAATCACCAAGCTTTGGTTATGTGGTCCTTACGGAAGAATGAGCATAACAAGGGAAAACAGATTGTTAGAGATGACCTTTCAGGGAGCTTGATTGTAAGAAGGGTTATTGATACTTCTTTGGTAGAAGCATCAGGTATGGTAATGGCCACAACATAGTTGACAACAAAGGTGGCAGAAAAGGAAGAACTCACTTCAAAGTTGGAAACAGTTTTAAGGGATTATGGTGAGTTGAAGCAAGGGATACTCGAGAGGGATACATTAATTATAGATTTAAGGAAGAGATTGGGAGAGCATGGCCCAGTGCAAATATCAAAACAAATGCAAATAGCTTCCTCCCCTGCTGGGCCTTCCTCATCAAGCCCTATTGTTGAAATGCCTCCTTCCCCTCTTCCTCCTTCCATGGATGAGGAGGACATTGATCAAAAGGTAAAGAAGAGGTTTGAAAAAAGGATAAAAGATGTTGTTTCACATTTTGTTGCAAATGTAAAACCTAAAGAAGTGTATAAAACTGCCCAGCAGTTGGCAGAGATTTTGACATCTTTTAAAAGGGAAGTAACCAGTGTAGACCAAATTTTGAAAAAGTGGGTTGCAAGAAGAGATAGTTTGAACTCATTTTTTGATCAAATCACAGAAAAGTGTATTGTGGATATAGAGTTAACAAATACTTATAGGTTTGTTAAAGATCTTTTTGATTTTGAGATAAATAGGGAGAGTTTGAAGAGAAGATTAGAGATCTTAAGGGTAAGGTACTTTCAGGATAGTTTTCAAATTTTTCCAGGTCTTATCAAGGCAAATGGGGTTATTAAAGATAAAAATGAATGGATGGAATAGATAGATGAGCAAGTATTGTCTAAAATGAATTCCATTTTAGGTGCAGATGATAACACCCCCCCTGTACAACTAATTGAGCTACTTCAGGAAGCCAGAATATGCTTTGCTAATGTAAAAATAGAGGTTCACCAGGTGGTTGCTGAATGGAACAAATTATTGTCAAAAAGGGATGAAGTCTTGACCTTTCATTGACCAAGTGAAGAGACTTATATGACTTGGGAATCAACATATCCCTTGGAGGATTCAGAAGAAGAAGAAGCATCAAATAGGGAAGCAGCAGGTGGCAATACTCCAATCCCTCGAGATCAAAGCTAACAAGGATGAAGACATCAAGCAGTTATCATAAGCACAGATATAACACCTGGCAGAAGTTGAACTGCCCTTGGGAATTGTTACAAGATTTTGGCACTCATTTTAACAACCCATTTTGAGGATTTGTAACAAGAAAGTTTCTATTTTCATTTTTTGTCCTTTATGAGAACTCCTTTCTTGTCTTTTCTAGAAAGATTTGAAGCTTGTTTGCAATCCTTATTTTCTATAAAAGGATTACCAGGATCATTGAAAAAGGACCGAGAACTTGATCATTTTAACTAATAAGTTTCTTGACTCTGGGATATCATAGACTGTATTTTAGGCATATTTCTATAGAAGAACAATATTTTCTGGTTCAAGTTATTTTTAGAAGGTTGCATTGTAAAGCATTTTTTGAGCATGATATAATTTAGCACTTGAATAAAATCCAAGATTTACATCTCTCCTCGACTATCTCTATTTGAGTTATGAATAGTTCCAAATCATTGCATGGATAATCTCTGTGTGTATGTTTATATTTCTTAGTTCTTATCCAAGATCAGATTAAATAAGCTTTGAATATAACATAAATTCTTTGAAGTTTCACTTAAGGATACACCAGTAAGTAGTGTGAATCTAGGAATCCTTTGATAAAATCCACCACAGCGTGATTAGTATTTTCAAAGGGTAAAAATATTTCAAAGTTCAGTATATTTGTTCATGTATAACAGTCTTGTAGTGGAGGTGTTGCCCAATGGATAAGACACCGGCCGGCAGTGGAGTTCTTCTCATAGAGATCAATGTTTGAAAAGGTTCTTTTGATATTTCCATCTTTAAGCATAAAATTGTTGAAATTCTTTGAAGTACATTGATTTGCAGAATAGTTTTACCACCTAGTGATAGTGAAAAATTTATAAATGAATGGTCATCATTTAAGTTTTTCTTGTCATTTTATCTGTTATATTTGAATCCAGTCAGTAAATTAGTGAAGTAAGTTTTGTTACTGGATTAGGAGCACCCTCCTTGGTTTTGCAGACCCCGAAGTGCAGAGGGCAGTCTTATCCCTATAGTTGGTCCAATCATCTCTAGAACTCAATATTTGGATTTAACCAATCCTTAAAATCTGTAGATGTATTGGTTGCTTGTCAGAGCATAAAGTCTATTTTGGAAACTAACATATGTAAGGAGCAATGCATTTTCATTATATTAAATATAAAGTGTACAATAAATAACAAACGTGGTAAACTTTAATTGGTTCACTCCTATAATAAGACTTCAAGTGATTTAGCCAATCAAATGATACAAAAATGATTTCTATAAATTATAAAGTTAAAAATATTGCATCTAACTTTACAAAATATGAAATTTATTACAAAATACAAAATCTAAAAAAGTCAAAAACCGATGCAATAGTACTTGCTTAGTCTATTGGCAAGTGCTAATAAAGAAGAAGAAAGATATTACACCATTTTTAACCATTGTAAATGAACAAATTAAATAATCTAAATCTAAAACAATATGGCATGTTTGCTCACCATATTTAAATTTAAATTGAAATATTAAATTAATAATGATCAAAATCTAAATTTAAGAAAAAGATAAATCTAAATCCAACTAAAAAACTTAAATTAAATCCAAATCTTAAAGTATTAAAACTAAATCTTATAGATTTTCCTAAGTCCTAAGTGCCCATGTCATTTTTCCTAAGTCCAAAGTCCCCCTGTCATTTTCCCTAAGTTGAAAGTCCCCGTGTCATTTTTCCTACGTCCAAAAGTCGCTGTGTCATTTTTCCTAAGTCATAAGTCCCCGTGTCATTTTCCTAAGGTTTTGGCACTTTATTTCGGCACTTTATGCAGGATCATTAACCATGGCGGCATTGCGACAGCCATCAATGCATCGAACACTTAACATGAAAGAAAATCGTCAGATATTTCATAAGCAAAGATCGATGGTCCTCATTTAAACTTAGCCAAATTTGGTGGGAAAGGAAATTCGCTCATTCAGTTCAAACCGTTCAAATTGTCAGAAAAGTTATGGCCCGATCGTGCGGATTGAATTGTCAAGAGTTAATGATTTTTGTGCCTAGTATATCTTTTTGATTGTTTCAATTCTAAAAGCACAAAGATAGAGAATTTGCAGAGCCTGGGTGAAGAAATTTGCAGAGAGAATTACTATCTTGTGGGAAATCACTGGAATTGGTTAGTACTATATGAATTGTTGTATCCCTGCTAATATTTGCCTTAATTTCTTGTTGAGAAAGTTTCAGCGACCTTCCTATACCAAGAGGACCGCCTCCTATACTTATAAAGAAGAACTTTGGTGATACTGGTAAAAGTTTTACCGAGTACTCCAATTAATTCAATGATCATTTCCAGAAGCAGTCAAAGAGCGAAGATGGAAAAGTAAGGAATGTGAAAGATTTCAAGAAGACACTGGTTAAGGGAGAGATAGTAGATGGTATTGTCTCTTCACAAGTGATTAACCCTTACACATCGACCTAGAAGGCCGAGTGCCCTTATGGGGAGCATTGGATGCGGGGAATAGAATATATCGAGCCCCTATATATGTGGAGTAAGCTCATGCGAGCTTGGTTATGATGTGTACAGACACTGACGACTTTGTAGTTGAGAGCGCGGCACTTGGAGGTTCATCTTTTGTGTTCACAAATTTGGTGTTGATTGGATGACATGCGAAGTTGATCTACCAGTCTTTAATGCACTTACTCAACTTGTGATGGCTAAAAGGACTTAGTAGATATCATTTCTATAGTGTTTGTTGATCAGTGTTTAAGGAGAGCAGAGTTGTCAAGGATAGCACTCATCTACCAGACAGATTGTGTGATCGCATGAAGCAGTCCTGAATTCTAGCACATTAAAGGTATTTAGATTTATATTGAGTGAAAAGTTATGGTTGCACCGATAGTTTATGATGTTGTCGATAGACCCAGGTATAAGTTCAAGAAACATCCATTTAAGTCTTGTGAGGATGATCCAGAGGGAGCATTTTCACAAACCCCTATCGGGGTATTGCATGTAGAAGATATTAGGGCATACATTCATTGCAAATATGAAATCATTGGGGATGTAAATATCTATAGTGAATTGGGCACAATGATAGAAGTAGATGGATCAATGGTAGATGAGTTTAAAGACCTACAGGATCAATCTATCATGAAGGTTACCCAACTCACAGAATTCACAGAAGTAGAATGGTTTAAAATTATTCTTAGCAGAGTACATGATTAGTTTCTTTGGATTAGAGATCATCCAGTAAAAATATGTGCACAGATGATACATGAGATAACAGGCCTAGATAATGAAGGAGCCCTACTAGTTTCAAAAAGGAACTTAAGGAAACAAGCAGAAACCCTAACACATTCCAAGTGGAATAAGAGAGCAATGACAGTCAATGACATCTATCAGCCAGATGTTTAGTTGGTAGCTATGTTGTTGGGATACAAGTTGTTTTATAGTAGCAGACCTAATTCAGTTTCTGCTGGAGTTGTTATGGTGGCCTATCAGATGGTCAACGAAAACAAGAAGTATAACCTGTGCGAAGTTCTTGCACAGCAGTTCGTAGACAATGTGAAAGCGATAAAGAAAAACAAATGTAATGCATTTACTTTTGGGTCTTTGTTAGTTCATATGTATATACATATCATTCACAAATTCCCTGGCATGCACCCCTCTGCATGGAAAGCAGATGTACCTACTAGGATTTAGATTTCAGAGAGTTACAAGAGACAAGACAAAAATTGGGTTGACGGGGAACTGTTTGCATGGATCAAGATACTTCAGAGGTAGATGAAGGAAAGGTATAGGATACCTGAGAGTGTAGTTGAGAAATACAAAGACATTATCTATTTCATGGTTGAAATTGATTGTGTTTGCTTTGAGGCAGCAGTACCAAGAAAGAAATGGTGTTATCCTATGGGATATGAAGTCAGTGCAGAAATCTTACTATGAATGTAGAACATGTGTTGGCAGCAGAGGTACACCCTATAGAAGAAAGATGGGGAACTTATTGAGAGAAATCAGAAAAGGTAACAGAAGAACATGAAAAAGTTACAAGAAAAAGAAAAATAAATAAGATTGTGGAAGATATTACTGTGAAGGTGGGAATCTCTAAGGAGCAGTTGATATGTTTAAGAACAAAGATGGACGCATCTTCTAGCATTGCCAACAATGCATGTATTCCTACAGAGGCAGACAAAATAGTAAGTCCTACCATTGAAATTTTTGATTTGATAGTTACTCAAGAGGAGGCAGCACAAGAAGTTGTGCCTGCGAGCTTGCCTAGGAGATATAGAAGATCTAACAAGCAGGGCAGTTGTAAAGAAAAAGAGGTACAAGTGAAAAGGAAGAAGAAAGAGGAAATGGTAGTTGAAAAAGATGAAGAGAAACCAATGCAGAAGGATCCACAAACCTTGTGGAAGCCTGACCTTCAATCATTGTAGATGAGAGTTTTAAAAAGTGGAAAGTTAAACTCAGTGGACAAGTACTATGACAGATATAGTTTTGAGGATCAAGTGATCATTGAAGATACTGTCATTGAGTATCTACTGGCTTTTGAGAAGAATCTGTTGGAAATTGAACGAAGCATCCCTAAGGAGCTTTGCAGAAAATTATGAATCAGAAAATAGTTGGCAAAATCAGAGGATGAAAACATAAGGAGTAAGGCTATCGAGGACATGTTACTAGTTGTCTCAATACAGGAAAGAGTGAGACTTTTAAATGCATTGAAACCCCTTCTGAGGACAAAGGCCAGACTAGTCAAAATCATGGCTAGAAAGTATGATAAAGTGATTGAGGAGACTCAAAAGGCATTAGACCAAATCCTAATGGTTGATATGCCAAAGAAGACATCACCTCCCAATGTTAATAAGCCCACATCTCTGGGATTGGGAGAAAGTTCCAAGGTAGTCCATGAAAGTGTACAGGCTAGCATCCAACCAGATTTATTTTTTTCTAGTGTGCCTATGACCCTTGACACTTCGTACTATGTTAATGATCCATTTCTAGATTTTTTTGGTAGTGCAATGGAAGTTGAAGAACAGGAACGGGCAGAGGAAGAGACATCTAGGCTATTGGACAAGATAAGTGTACTGGAAATAGAGAAAGGGAGAATTGTAGACAGATTTGGTTTTTTGAGAAGCCAATTGACCCCTAAGCTTAGAATGCTTGAGATACATCTATCAAAGATGGAAAAGTTTGAAGGATCAATGACTATGTCTGCACCTAGTGGACTGGAGGAAGCGGAGACAACATCATATGCACTGAATGGATTGATATGTGTCAATGAGAAACTGATAAAGTCATGGGCTGAGGAAGTGAAGACTTTGGAAAACTCTTTTCAAGATGTATTAAAATAGGTGAGTAAGCACTAAATCTTTTTGTGCTTACATTTTTGAAATTTTGAATGTACCTTTGCCATTGATGTCAATGGGAGAGGAAGACAGAAAAATGAGGAAGACCATGAATAGAAGAGACTTGTATTGTGACACTTACTCATTTTTCTAAGTGTCGCCATTGATGCCAAAGGTAGATATTGTTCACAAGTGATATTTTGGGGAAGTAGGGATCACTTCAAAGTTGTCATTTATGGCAACACTTATGCTGGACTGATCGCATGATGAGAATTTCGCTACTGGAGTCACAATCATGAAAATGACTAAGTCCACAATCAGGATAGCAGGGTACAGTGCTACAGTTTTGGTCAGGGATGAAGATATATGAGGTATTATCGCTTGCGAAGATAACTGAATGTATATTGCAATATTTATATGCTTTATTCAAGAACGCATGAGTTGTCATGAACTGATAAGTAAGATACAGTGTTTGGAAGGTATGCGTTGATAAAGAATCAGTATATCAGGGTATATGAGCAGTTGCAAAGATGAAGGAGAGTATAGTGGATATGGTGATGTGCTAAGTCAGGTGAATGAATTATATTGCCGACTATTGGGTAATATAAGATCATCGAATACATAATGATCAGTTCCAACTATTTATTGATATGTTTAGTATGGTATTTGTGAAGCTGAGTGGAAATCTCGTATGTAAGAGGTGGGGAATTACTCGTTGTAACAAGAGTTTTTGCATATGTATTTTGAGTTTTAAGAATATTAGTCTCTGGATGTACTGATACAGAAGATTTATTACTGAAAATATACTAAAATTCCTTGTATATGTTTTGTTGTCTTCATTTGTGAATTTGGATTTCTTTATGTGTCATATCTGAAAGGCATTTTTCATACATCATTCGCAAGGTACAATGTGGGGTTTGTTAATGCTCACACTTGTAGATGATAAACAGGTATCAAAAACATCTTCGGGTTAAACACTAAAGTATTAAGGTTAAAAAGCCTTCTTCACTTCGGGTTTCAAACCCATGCGGCTAGAAATTTTAGATCTCCTTCTTTAAAGCATTACAACAGTTATCCATGCCTTTGATGTAGACAAGAAACACTCAAAACATAGAACAAAACTTAAAATGAACTGATTATTTCATTTTTTGATGGTGAAAAATGTAGATGGAGCTAAGAGCAGAGCCAAATCCTAGGGCATCAAAGTACTCTTCATAATCAAAAGAAGAATAACTAAAGAGTAACCTTTCTCTACATCAAACATCTCCTCCGGTTGTCCCTGTAGCCGACTAGATAGGGCACCATGCATCTCAACTATTCTATCAACACATACACAATATAATCCATGCAATGAAACTAAAAGAAAGAGAACACGAAGGAGAGATATGAACTTTGGATTTTTTATTTTTCAATTTGCTATATCAACTGTATGTATACATTATGCTTTAAAATGCAAACCATCTGAAAATTAGCTAAACAAGTCACACTTGGTATTCTATAAAAACTTGGCATAATACAGTCTATTGTATCCTACACTGAAAAGTTGTCAATCAAATGTTCAAGTTTTGGTAATTACAAAGTGATCATACAGGGGATGATGTAAGTTAGCCGGTTAGGTGGTCATCATTCATATAATGAACTTTAGCAGTTGCATCTGAATACCTGCAGACAAAGGTGCAGCTCAAAGTGGAAGTTCAAACTCCAAGAAGAAACAAGAGTGGTGCCATTTTCCCTATTTCTATTATATGCTTTAAAACATTTGTATTATAGTGCAAGTGACTCTTATAGCCACCTGTAGCTTGTTGCATCCTTTTTCTCAAGGATCCCAAGGTGGTCTCTCTATATATAGTTGTTTCTCTCTCACACCAAAGGGTGGTGAAATACATATTGTCATAGGAGTTTATAGATTGAGGCTTTGATTCGCAAGAATCCATTTTTCCTTGAATGTACTGAAACTAGAGGTTTATCAATAAAATATAGTAAATTTCCATGTATATTTCTTATTGTCTTCATGTATGGTTTTGATTTGTCTGTGTGTTTAAATTTGCAAGGCATTTTAGACATATCTTTCTACAAGGTAGATAGTGGGGTTGAAATTTGAGTTCCTTTAAAGGGAGGGATAAATCTTCAGTGAGGTATCTGAGATTTATGTGTTCATACATGAATTAGATGATATCATTTTTGCATAAGAAGGTAATTTGCAAGGCATCTTATCTAGGGTTTGGGTGTGTTTGATCTGAGAGATTTTTTGTAGATGTTCATTCATTGACTCTGGTGCTGTAGGAATAGGCACTGGTCTATGCTTATTTTCCAGTTGTTTTCACCATCAATCAAAGTAAAATGATTTACTTTAAACTGTATGAGTTATATGATTACATCTATATCAATTATACAGATCATAGTTATGATATTTGAAGAATTCAATCTTGGAAAGGTAATACCCACCTGAAGTTTAAAATTGTCCGCTCCATGTGTTTAACAGTTAGGTTTTAAGCGGGTTACTTTTTAATAAATTTCCCTCAAACTTTGGTCTTTTGCGTTTATTCTCTAACCATCTGATTAACTTTAATCTTGTAGCTATCACTTTAATATAGGTCCTGAGTGATGTTCCAAAAGGATTTATAAATAAGGCTTTACCATTCATGGTATGATTTAGGATTAAGAAGGAATAATGAATAGATGCGTTTATCCTAGTCTTGAGAGACTTATAAGGCCCAAGTATTCAACAACAGAGTGATGACACACGTCTTCCATCCAACTTGGAGGAATATGAGAGCACAAGGTTGATTCACTTGACACTTGAGCACAATCATCAATACAAAACTAAAAAAATCAACAAAATAGGTGCATTGCATACCAGTTACTACAGAAAAAGAGGACGTGACAACAGAGCTTTAAGGGACAACATTGATAGTACATCTAAGCATACATAGTAGGCTCCTACTTGATATCAGCATGATGTAAAGACTTTTACAGGTTTAATGCAAATACTAATTCCCAACAATCATGGTCTCCCGTTCTTCAACAAAACAAAAAGACTGCTTTCAAACACCCGAACTCTGGCAACTCTAACTACTTAACACCAGTCCTTGCTTAATTGTCAATTAAGTCTTTGAATACTAACTTCAACATGAGTTGAATTAAAGGGAATGGACTAGCAAAGGCAGCAGGTGTCCAAAGTTGAATTAATTTCGTCATCCTTTTCCTGCAACGTTTTCAATTTTTCATTTGATGCGAACTGTCCCATAACATGTCCGCTCCTTTCAGCCATATGAAACTATAATGCCCTAATGTAAGTGCGCATGTGCATTGTCACAAATGCTCTATGTTTTCAACATGTCAAATTACTCTAAATGTAATTGTGGCTGACATTCATAAAAATATGTTGTGTATTCAAAATTTTCAAATCTACACGATGGTGCATTCATTCGGGAGCATAGATGGTGTCATATGTAACCATTATTTGTTTGGTCCCTCTTGCGCGTATCCATGGATAGAGGTTCCATGATTACATTTATAATACCCTAATCTTAATGCGCATGTGCACCCTGACAAGTGTTCTTTGTTTTCAACATGTCCACATTACTATAAATCTAATTGTGGCTGACATTCATAAAAATATGTTGTGTATTTAGATTTTTCAAATCTGCATGATGGTGCATTCATTTGAGAGCATAGATGGTGTCATATGTAACCGTTACTTGTTTGGTCTCGCTTGTGCATATCCATGGATAGAGGTTGCACGATTACATTTATAATGCCCTAATGTTAATGCACATGTGCACCCTGACAAGTATTTTTTATTTTCAACATGTCCGCATTAATGTAAATCTAATTGTGGCTAACATTCCTAAAAATATGCTGTGTATTTAGATTTTTCAAATCTACACGATGGTGCATTCATTCGGGAGGATAGATGGTGTCATATGTGACCGTTATTTGTTTGGTCCCGCTTACACGTATCGATGGATAGAGGTTACGCGATTACATTTATAATGCCCTAATGTTAGTGCGCATGTGAGTCCTGACAAGTGTTCTATGTTTTTGACATGTCTGCATTACTGTAAATCTAATTGTGGCTTACATTTGTAAAAATATGTTGTGTATTCAAATTTTTCAAATCTGCACAATGGTGCATTCATTCGAGAGCATAGATGGCATCATATGTGACCGTTATTTGTTTGGTCCCGCTTGCACGTATTGATGGATAGAGGTTGTGTGATTACATTTATAATTCCCTAATGTTAGTGTGCATGTGCGCCCTGACAAGTGTTCTATTTTTTTGACATGTCTGCATTACTATAAATCTAATTGTGGCTGACATTCATAAAAATATGCTATGTATTCAAATTTTTCAAATCTACATGATGGTGCATTCATTCGGGAGCATAGATGGTGTCATATGTAACCGTTATTTTTTTGGTCCCGCTTGCGTGTATCCATGGATAGAGGTTGCGCGATTACATTTATAATGCCCTAATGTTAGTGCGCATGTGTGCCCCGACAAGTGTTCTATGTTTTCAATATGTCTGCATTACTGTAAATCTAATTGTGGCTGACATTTGTAAAAATATGCTGTGTATTCATATTTTTCAAATCTGCATGATGGTGCATTCATTCGGGAGCATAGATGGCGTCATATGTGACTATTATTTGTTTGGTCCCACTTGCGCGTATCGATGGATAGAGGTTGTGTGATTACATTTATAATGCCCTAATGTTAGTGCGCATGTGTGCCCTAACAAGTGTTCTGTGTTTTTGACATGTCCGCATTATTGTAAATCTAATTGTGGCTGACATTCGTAAAAATATGTTGTGTATTCAGATTTTTCAAATCTGCACGATGGTGCATTCATTCGGGAGCATAGATGGCGTCATATGTAACCGTTATTTGTTTGGTCCCGCTTGCGTGTATCAATGGATAGAGGTTGCGCGATTACATTTATAATGCCCTAATGTAAGTGCGCATGTGCACCCTGACAAGTGTTCTGTGTTTTCGACATGTTCACATTACTGTAAATCTAATTGTGGCTGACATATGTAAAAATATGCTATGTATTCAGATTTTTCAAATCTGCACGATGGTGCATTCATTCGGGAGCATAGATGGCATCATATGTGACCGTTATTTGTTTGATCTCGCTTGCGCATATCGATGGATAGAGGTTGCGTGATTACATTTATAATGCACTAATGTTAATGTGCATGTGCACCCTAACAAGTGTTCTGTGTTTTCGACATGTCCACATTACTGTAAATCTAATTATGGCTGACATTTGTAAAAATATGTTGTGTATTTAGATTTTTCAAATCTACAAGAATGGTGCATTCATTTAGGAGCATAGATGGCATCATATGTAACCGTTATTTGTTTGGTCCTGCTTACGCGTATCCATGGATAGAGGTTGTGCAATTACATTTATAACGCCCTAATGTAAGTGTGCATGTGCGTCGTGACAAGTGTTTTGTGTTTTTGAATGTGCGCATTTTTGTAAATGTAATTGTCGCTGACATTCGTAAAAGTCTACTATGTTTTCAGACATTGCAAATGTGCACGTCGATGCATTCATTCGGGTTTTTAGATTGCGTCGAAAACACACAACAGTTTCCCTCTCCACTCCTGCGCGTATCGATGGATAGAGGTTGCGCGATTACATTTATAATGCCCTAATGTACATGCGCATATAGGTCATGACAAGTGTTCTGTGTTTTTGACATGTCCGCATTACTGTAAATATAACTATCGCTGACATTCGTAAAAGTGTGCTGTGTTTTCAGATTTTTCAAATTTGCATGGGGGTGCATTCATTAGGGAGCATAGATGGCGTCATATGTAACCGTTATTTGTTTGATCCCACTTGCACGTATCCATGGATAGAGGTTGTGCTATCACATTTATAATGCCCTAATGTAAGTGCGCATGTGCGCCGTGACAAGTGTTTTGTGTTTTCGAATGTGCACATTAATGTAAATGTAACTGTCGCTGACATTCATAAAAGTCTATTGTGTTTTTAGACATTGCAAATGTGCACGTCGGTGCATTCATTCAAGTTTTTAGATTGCATCGAAAACACAATAGTTTCCCTCTCCACTCCCACACGCTTAACATTTCGTCCGTCTTATATTTAATCCTGTACGTGCGACTACAACTCAGTCATTGATCTTAAAAACATGATGGTTGCATAGACATCTTTTGTCCTTGTGAATAAGGTTAGGTAACTCCGACCAACTTCACAACATATGGTTACTGAGAAAATTAAAAAAAATTATCCAAATCGGTTAATTTTATTTAAACCTTTTTTAAGTTTAATAAATCGGCAAAGAAAACAGTTGAAAAGTATACGTGCGATGCATGGACATAAAAAATGTGGCAGGAGGTGCAAATTGATCACTAACAATAATTGTCAATTTTATGTATACAACATCATTGTTGAGTAAAGAGATATGATGACTATAATTTGTCATGGTGTCCCTTATTACATATACTTAAAATTCAAAGTCGACATATTTTCCATGACTTGCAAAGCCAATGCAATTCTATCTAGTTAAAACATGCAAAAAAGCATGTAGCTTAGAGAGAAGTGTGTGTCTGCTGCATATGGTTACTCAAAATAATACAAAATATTTTCAATATTTTACATATAATAAACACCTTTCTTAAGTTTAAGACCAATCGCCAAAGAATACAATTGAAAAGTACCTGTGCAATCCATGGACATATAAGACATGGCAAGAGGTGCAAATTTTTCATTAGCAATAATGGTCTATTTTGTGTATTATGAATCAGTGTTTAGGGAAGACAAATCATGACTGTAATTAGCCATGCTGTCCCTTATTTACATATACATAAATTTCAAAGTCCACGTATTTTCCATCACTTGCTATTGCATTCATCAGTACAAGTGGGGACAACTGGGCCTTGTCAGTAAAATGAATAGCATGCAGACTATCATGAACATGTTGTATTACATAGATAGAACTATCCCCATTTTGACAGGCGTCCACATCCATGGCGATTTGACAGGAACAAAACAGGTTCTTAGAGACTATCAGGAGTCAATCCAGTCGCCTCCATGAATTTCACCTTCCAGACATCTGCATGACGTCTCCAAACACCTAGCATCACATCATACTTTTTAGTTGAGTCAGATAACATCTTCTTGTTAGCAGTAAGGGCTGCCTCCACACTGCTACTAATCAACTACTGTTCAAGCAATTCCTGCTCCTGCTTCACATTCTTCTCCCTCAACTCTACAAACAACCTCTCCAGCTCACTATTTTTCTTCCACAATTCTAAATTTTGCAACAAAAGACGTTGGCTCTCTACTTCAGCAGCCTCCAACTTCTGCGATATCATAGTAATATGATTGCGCTGAAGCAAAATATGACTTTCGGTCAATTTTTGTACTGAACTCTTTGACATATCGGTCGATAAGGGATCATCTGTGGCTGCATTTTTCCCACTCTTGGCCACACCACCAGCATCTGTTACTCCCGGCAACGGTGCTTCCATTGAAGAGGGTTCTTCCCTCTTCCCGAATGAGTTGGTCGACATTGCACACTTTCCCGGGATATCAGATTGTGAATTTCCTAAACATGTATTGACAGGGTTATGCTTGGTAGATTTTTCCCCACCCTTTAGCTATGTGGGAGAATCTTTCCGCTTGCCCATCCCTACTTCCAAATAGTGCAATTATAGTTGGTTAATGAGGATTGGGACTCACACAAGAAGCCATACTATCAAATTCCATAAATAAAGGAATGAACACATGAGGGCATATAAGCACTTTATACCTCCAAAGTCAGTCCACCAAAAAGTTGCTCTGTACTATGTTCTGCCCAATCTGCAATAAAATCAACAAAAAAAGAATCAGTAATGTGTTCTACCTGATCTGCAACAAAATCAACAAAAAATGAATTGTTATAACTTATTTTAGAGATGCAGAGGGGGAGCATCTGCACAAAGTGATTAAATACAGAAGTTTACTACATGGATCATGTACAATGACGCCCATTCACATACTCTAGTCGTAACAAGGATGTAACAGAAAATGCTGAGAATGGATTTGAAACCTCAGTAAGTGACAAACAAAAACATTTGTCGTTAGCCTGGTTTAGTAATAGCATTCTGATGCCCTTCACTTGCAATAGTAATTAAGCAATTTAGTTTTCGTAAGCACAGAATGTGTTATCTTAACAGAAAAAACATATAACCCAAATGGTTACCATAAAGACATATCGAATATCATAACAACAAACAGTAAAATTGGGACCCAAACAAAGGAATGCACATGAACGCATAGATAAAATCCACCTTAT
Source organism: Chamaecyparis obtusa (assembly GCA_027943335.1). Taxonomy (NCBI): domain Eukaryota; kingdom Viridiplantae; phylum Streptophyta; class Pinopsida; order Cupressales; family Cupressaceae; genus Chamaecyparis; species Chamaecyparis obtusa. The sequence goes on along the minus strand of BSBK01011542.1, from coordinate 237,446 downwards.
AGTGCCCAACATATATATGCACCTCTTGAGAGTACTATACTGCAAATAATACCACTAACAAAGAAAAATGTGAATCAGGGTTTAAGTTGATACCAGTAAAGGTAAATATTCTACATTAAAAAATAGAAGCCTTTGGCAGTGCATCGTACTATTCATAGATCACCAATAATTTCATTAAAATTACTATTATATAGAATGGTAATATAATGACTCATCATTCAAATATGCAACACAGTATAAGAATTCATTAGTAAGATGATAACAATGTACCACAAACCGAAAATCCTTCTATGTGCACCACACACAATGCAAATATAATCGCGTACGTTATCAACTATCCAAGGGTCCCCACACAAATGGGCAATTACTAGACAATAATTAAGTAACGCAAGGGAATCTATCCATGAATTAAACTCATCACAGATCCCATTAAAGTGTACATCACCAAATTAACTAAACTCAATCTAAGAAATGTTAGTAACCCTATTGCGGCACTCGCTACGGTAATGACTCAATTCAGAGCCCTCCTCATTTCCTCCTACGCTATCTATTTTGCGCAAGTGATGAAATTCCTACATAGAATCTACTCTGCTTCTTTGGGTCCTTGTGCACCGTTGGAGGGGTTATACCAAGGTGTCGAATCCTCGCACTGGTTCTTTTAACGGGAGGACCCAAGAGCTCTCCAGACTCTATGTCCACTGTCAAGGCATCACCCACTTTCTCCTGGAGTTACGCAGACAACTTTTGATGAGTGTAAGCTCCAAAACAATGTCGATGAGAATATTACCATACACTTAAACTAAATTTATAATTAGACATGAAAAAAACTAAAAGGAATAATACCTCCTGTTGCATCACACGCAAAGGATGGTCGAGGTCTGAAATGTTCCACACCTCGAAAGATTTTAGGGAGTCACATAAAGATTCTAAAAAAGAGTGGGGAAAGGGCAACCTAGCATGGGGGTCAATGACCTCTATGATCTAGACTTTCACAGTGCCTGACGGTAGTCATTTGTTGTGGCATTTCACATTCATGCCCACACCTACAATAATGCCTTTTCCAACCAATACACCATTTGTTAGCAACTTGACGTGATCTCCGCTTGCATACATGTGACCACCTTCCTCCGAGGACTTCTCGTCGATAATGGGTGCCTACACTTACAAAATGTACACGGGCGAACCAAACTCGTGTGTCAGAAAGACATATGAATCATGGTTAAACAGGCGTAGAAAATTAAAAAAATCCTCCTATTACCGATTCAGAAAGGCTATGGGAATTGTCCACTTCACCACGCCAAACTTCACCGACACTATCAATTTCCATCCCCAACTCCATTCGCGCAAACTCACCAATAATGTGATGCCCCACATTCATTTGTCCACACACATTTTCTTGTAGACTACCATCCTATAAAGTACATAACGAGTGAAGGGACTGCTATGACACTATGAAAGAGACTGCCAACTACAAATAAGATAGCCTATTACATTATTGACAGAATTGCGTGGTGCAGGTCTTAAAACGTGTAATAGCTCGTGACAGAATGTTCCCAACAGCTTTTTGCTTTGCTCTGAAACATAATACAGACTCACCGGCACAGAACCAGCTTGAATGGGACTCTCCTGCAAGACAATAAATTAGTTTACGCTATGTCCGCATCCACTTTCATTTCTACTATAAGACATTAACTGATAAAATAAAATGTACATCTCTGGTTGGGGCCTAGATGATGGGAGGGTTGTGCGTGCTAACCCCAACACTCTTGGCCTGACATAACATATAAGAACATGTTTTAAATAAACATGTTATCAACAATGACAGTATCAAACGTGTCTACAGAAAAGGGCCTACACATTAGAACACTAATTATATAGATACCGCTTCTTCAACTGAATTGACACTTACCTGTTCACCTGCACACCCATCCTCACCTCCTTTGCCCTCCAGCGTAGGCTGTGTCACCATTCACAATGGTCAACATCGTTAACACCAAGACAATAATGCAGATAAAAAATTGCGTACAACCACCACATGAGACTTACCCCGACATTCCTCTCATTGCGGTCCACTGACATTTCTTTTATATGCATTCCTTCCACCAACTTGTATGAACTCCCAGGTTTCCACCGAGTAGAATAACTACCCTAATCTTCATAAACAAGGAGAGCCAAGATAGCGCATTCTTCATCTTCACCACCGTGCTCTGCCAGACCATCTCCTTTGTCCATACATGCCTAACATGGCAATTAATTCAGTACTCATTGATTGTAATTGTGAATTCCAAGGTGAGTGATGAAATGGAATAATAAATGTATACTTATAATACCATATTACCTTCTCCTCTAACTCAACACAACCTACAGAAGATAATTTTCTCTTCCTCCTTTGCAAAAGCCTCTGACTTCTGTCACTAGAGTTCGAGCCCATTTCGAACTCCTCAAGCCTGTCACAAAACTCAGAAACCTCATTCTTCCAGGAAGATTTCCTCCTAATTTCAATCTTCTTCCATCACATGGGGCATCGCTTCACACGAGGATTGCCGGCTACAACTGGCGTGGTAGGCGATGCATCAGTTGGTGTATCCCTATCAACATCCTTGCACACAATTTTAGATGGTCTTGGACTGCCTTGTGAGATGTGCATTTTTTTCAATGAGTCAAAATAACAGCAAAGCGAACAATTTTTCAAAAGAATTAGAAACCAAAGTCCTGATTCATCCTCAATTTGACAATACCTTGTTATCTTTTCTGTGAACCAATGCTAACAGCTTTCTCAGTCTTTTCTGCCTGGCCTATGGACTCTCATATTGGCGCATTTCTTCTTTAATCTTCGCCTTGCCTGCTGCTAGGAGGAGCTACACTAACGCCTTCTTGTACAACTTGCATATGCACTTCTCTACGCGCTTTCTTTGGGCTAAAGACCTCATCCTCATCTGGTAATTGACATTTCTCTCCCTCCTTTGGTAGTACGGTAGTTCTTTATAACTAGAGTAATGCCATTTTGGGTTGGCCAAGGTAGGTCACCCGCGTTTGGGTGCTTCAATCAATGGAAGTTCATGCATCTGCATCCTATGAATGTTCATCCTTGCAAGGTCCCAATATTTGAGACCCCCATCTATCGAACATGGACCAACAATGCAGTAGTAAACCAATCTATTGTTGCACCTTTCAGTTCTGTAATCAGCCACCCCTTGCGGACAACACGCGAGAACAATTAAAATGACATTTTGTACAACCACAAAGCTTACAAGATAGAAAATAATATCATCACGCAAGAAGGATGACTGCACTATTCCTAAACATTACATCGTCATTGAAGGTTTGTGAGATAACTCAAACCTTTAAATCGATCTGAGAATCCGAACCGTCTCCTAAAGCACTGTGAATATTGGGCTCCTCCAAATCATCATCGTTCTGAGCACTAGCATAATTATCATCCCGCTCATTTTCTTCATCGTTGCCACTGTCGACATAAGCACTCCCTCTTCCAACCTCAAGGGTGCCTCTCTCAGCATGACCAATTGAATCAGATTCAGCTGCTTCGTTCAAGGGGTCCTACACCCCAGGCTCAGTGCTCAAATCACCCTAGAGTAAACAAAGTTACAACGACGACAAAACACACGTCATTTGAAGGTTCAAGAACATGAACCAAATACATATGCATTTTTAAGGCACACTCATTCTAATTATATGATATTAGTATGATGCAAATGATTACCAGTTTCCTTGATGAATGGCCAGATACTGCCAGTCTGGGAGATGTCTTTCTGAAATCCCTCACTGTCTCCTGACAAGGCTGAGTCCACATGTTAGTGAGCTAGCCAACTCCTCGATGGATTGACACAAAATAATATTTATAGACATCCCAAAACCATACTATCTTATGATTCTTACCAACAAAAAGCCCTCTAAGTTGCCCCAGACTGCATCCCCTCACATGAATGCCAGATCTCCATAAATTTGTCCTTGCACTAGATTGACATACTAGCCTGCCCATATTAAATAACGGGAGTGTTACTGGCCGATCAAGTTGCAGATACATTCTGTGCCTTTGACCTCCCAAAGAAAACCACTTCGAATGGCATATCAACTTAACATAAAGAATGCACTATAAAGATCTCAGTTCACAATATAATTATCCGCATTCTTTTCTTCTACTTATTTGCATCTATCTTATTTTTCTTATTTCATTCTACAAATGACATCTTCTATACAAATAGGTGAATGGCCTAATTAAGTGACATAGAGCTTACACATTTATTTACAGCCTGTGAACATATTTACCATTTATACGAAATAATGTGACATACAATTCCGCTTGTCTCGTCCACCATTGTATCCATGAGGGGGTCCCCTAATTCAAATATGAGCTAAATTTTATATAAACCCGTATTTGACAAGTTACCCTGTTATGGAGGTTTGTATTTGTTACTGGACATAAACAAACATTGACTGCCTTGTCGACGTATATATGGAACAACTTACAACTTCTATATTTAATATTATTCATTGTCTTGCATGTATATAAGGAATCACTACAACAAGCAATCTAATTAAACGGCTGTGCAGACTTCAAAAATTTTGGCTATTCCCACCTATTTTTTCTTTGCTCCCAAGCAATTTGAAAAGAACAAATGGACAGTCTTACAAAGAAAAGCTGCAATGAAAGGGAACAGAGGCATGCCACAGGAACGCATAAATATGCCACATGAACGAACGTGCCTCTCTTGACCCAACACAATGATATACGTACACAATCAACCCGGCTATATAAACCATTGCATGGGAAAATAAAACAGCACCTCCAATAACAATATGACAGCTTATAACATCCGCAGGGGCAATAGGGATATCAACCAACAAAAGGTATAATGTGAGATGCCAACTTAAGAAAGTGTCGAACTACGCATTGCAACCAATTCTAGTCAACTACGTCATAGAGAGGTAACAAAATACTAATAACATCCATTCTGCTTCTATATATATAGGTTGTTCAACTTTATATGACTTTACAATGGCTATTTACGTGAAATTTTCAAATAAACAACACTTCTTCCTTTCATTACAACAGAAAATACTTTCCCTTCAAACAAAAATCACATTGGGTTTTCTATGTGACCTCCACCATGATAATTAATGTCCAAACACAGGCAAACAATTGTTAACAAATAATGCATACTATGACAACAGTAGGAAAAACAATTGTTCAAACTTTGAACATCTCAACTATCAAACTGACTATATTGTATACCCATTAAATATTGCAAACACCAGTATGGCATAAATACAATTAATAACCCATGTTTCAAGAACAATGCCAACAAAAAAAACTAGGCTCTATTGCCATGTCTCTGATTTCATTCAATTGATTCCCTTCAGCTTGCATTAAACGTATATATTTCAACCTTCTTCTAGCTAACTACCTGCTGGCATTGCTTCGCTAAAACCTTCGAAAACCAACCCAAAAAATTACGAACAAAAACCCCACACAAACCAATTTATATATCTGTCACATTATCAATTTAGCAACACAACCTACCAAAAATAATGGAGGTTAAAACATTGTCCATCTATGTACACCTTCACATTGACCCCAAAATATAAAAATAAGACCGCATCAATATTTTTCGCTTGCCCAATAGGCCATTCTCAATTCTTTGCAATCTACAAGCTATTACTGAACATTTGCGTCATCATTTTCTCCAACTTCCTCTATTCCTTCCAAACTACGATCCTCATTTGAAACACATGGTTCAAGGCCAATCACACCGTCGTGGTGTTTGTGTTTAAGTAGGAATAAAATAGAACCATAGCTCTTGTTCAATTCCTTTATCATCCCAACATTCAACCCTTGACCGTGCCTCTGTAGTCCAACCCTAGCAATTTCGTCATCAAATAGCATTACAGATTGCATGTAAGCTTGAAGAACATGTCTGACACTTGGATCACCATTAACCATCTCTCTTGGCACTATTCCTCCTATTGGGGCTTTTCCCTCATATAGGTCATAACACCTTATAGCGTCATCCAATGTATTGCCTGCAATATAAACTTCCTTAACAAATGCCAAGGCTATATGTTGAAATAGCCCAATGCTCTAAAGGAGATCCATGCAGTTTGACAGAAATATAGATATCAACTAAGATGGAAATATGAAGTGGGGCTGGAAATAAAGAACATTTCACCCAATGACATTTGCGATGGCAGATTCGACATACATATAGCTAGTTTTGAACCAGCGTGACAACATTATTGGTACAATCCGTCCCTCTTCTGCCTTTTCCCATTCCTATACAGGGATATGGATGCGGTAGTTGTGAGTACAACTTTTGTTTCACACTGACAATAACACAAAAAAATACATCCTTTAGGAAATAGTGGTGCGCTACAAATAACAATAACACTACACTTATCAAGATCACAAATCCAAAAAAAATTGCATCTCTATAAACCAAGACTTGCTTTGCTAAGATAAACATTTTGTGGCCTTATTGAAGAGACCAAATCATATCAATATGACAAGGCCATCGCCCATATTGGCTAGGATAGTCTACTTAACATTTCTTTTCCCTGCCACAAATATCCGATTATAAGGGTGGCATTATTTTCGTCCCTCCATTTTATTCCTCCCTTCTTTAACATAAAAATGATGCATGTTGCTCAGCAAATCCCATTGTGCTAGAAATTATACGTTTAAATCCTGACATTATGAGAGGGATGATTTTTTCTACCCTCTCTTTTGTATACCCACGGATTGCACATTTTACTTGTGTCCACCCACACATAAAAGACTTTCTATTTTTTTTACAACTATGTTTTCTTTGCTCGAGGCCTTATCTTTTGCATGTTCTCTTCGAAACATTGCTTTCATCAAATCATGACAGTATAACATGCAATGCCCACTTTTAAGATGGTAGAACATATACGTCTCGATGTCCATGCCATCCACATGGACGGACTCATCGGCTCCAATCATTCACACACAACAACTACTATTAACCATGGAACATTAGTCATCCAATAAGAGTTGTGGTCGCAAAAGTTTGCACCCGTCCTTCGGGTATGACAAGAGAGCAAATTTCTAAAACATTATGACAGCCTCCCAACTGGGGGACTCACACGTGTCATGGTTAAACGACAGACAGGGTTGTCGTCCTTTCAACCTCGGTGCACCTAACCGAAAACTTTGATGACGAAAGTGAAAAACTATAGTGGAGCTCATTTAAGAAAGGGGGTTGAGCAATCACGAATTTCATTGCTGGATGCTTCTAAATACAAGTAATATGAAAAAGAACCCCTTATATGCACCACTCCTACTAAATGTCATGTTTCAAAGACATAAATCTACTTTACACCTTAATAGGTGTTCGAAGCAAATATGACTTTCACATTGAAACAACTAAAAAGAACATTTCACAGAATAATTAAAATAAAAAATAATGTGATGATATCTACCATAGGCTCCAGAAAATTGATTATCTGACTTATAGTCTAACATAAAAATCTTAGATAACTCGATTGTTCACCTAGGGCAAACTAGCTTCTTATAGGCCAGATTTATCTTAGATAACTTGGTGTTAGCCTAGGAGACTATGGTATGGGACATTTCTCATATATGACATTCCTAGAAATATTAGCTGATTTTAGGGGACATCTCTCATATCTGAATATTTATGGATGTAACACAACTTTTTATTCCCATTCCAAGTTCTTGAAACATCCCCATTTTGAGGGCGGTAGGAAAAGGCACCCCATGCAATATCTCTAACTTGAGATTGCAACCAAATAGAATACTCTCCACATAATTAACACACTTAGACACAGATATTCATTTTATATATATACACCTCCCACTAATACTAATGGAGGTCTAAACAACTAATCTGAACATAGGATGGTTAATTACTTCGTACTATTAATCTTATAAGACACTTCTATCACTCCATTTATAGCTAGGATCACATAACAGAAAGAGTTCAGAATCTGTGCAGAGAATGCAAATTACTTAATATGTCTAATTGGTTTGAATAGAGTGAGAGAATAGAGGCAAGTAGGCACACAATTAAGATAAAAAAGCAATACAAAATCAAGTTAAAAGGTCAATCAAATGTCTTCCTTTTTTACTCTGTCAATTTTTATTTTGCTAGAGTCTGAGTTGTTAAATTTCCTATGCAAAATTTAGGAGTAAGTGTTCACATTAGTAAGTGTTCAACTATATGAGAAGTTCTTAGAGTAAGTCATTTATGGATTGAACCGGGTCCTCTCTGTCTTGTACTAATGAGGGGTTCTAAGAGTTTTCTTGTAATATTCTTCTCATCTGTTAAATAGTTGTACATCTTTCATGGAACTTGTTAAATAAAAATTGTGTTTAATTGTACTCCTTCATCATATGAGTTCTATACAAAGCAGGAAGGCGGTGTCTAATAATTGACCACAGTGTTTACTGATCTATAACACGATGTAATAACACCTAACATTCATCCTCATTACTACATCATGTTTCTTACTAAGGTAACAAGACTAGGACTAACACAATAATCCAAACAATTACTTGTTAAACTATCAGACATTCAATACTTCACCTTGAGTACTTCAAGTTCAAGGACCACGACATAGTATAATCTATTTCATACATCATTAGGGAGACACCCAATTGTTCACATTAGTAGAATGACCTTACAAAACTCTGAAACAATTATAGGAACACATGTTATCCTTCATTGAAGTTGTTTAATAGAGACATACATTGTCAACACCAATGATATTACAATAAATGTGGATGGGGACACACATACTATCCACAAGTACAACTCATTGTCATTTTCACCAAACTTTTATTGTCATCATTACTATAGCTTTTTCACCTCTACTCAAATTGTGGATCACAAGTGCCAACATAATCCACTTCATTCCTTGATCCAAAGGGTAAATCATGCGAAGATCTAAAGCCTTAACAAGTCTCAACATAAGCCCCTTCACCCTAAGGGGAAACAATATGAATGTTTAGAGCTTCTCAAAAAGTATGCCTAATCTTTGAGTGACAAACTAACTTGATAATGGTCCTCCATCCTATTCACATGTCCCCCAATCTCATCTTTGACCCTTGTAAGCTCTAATAACTAGGCATAACATAATAATCTTCTAAAAACTTGAAACACAAGCACAAAGTAAGATGACAAAAATGGAGTTTTTTTCTAAATGAAAAATTTAAGGTGTTGATTTCAAAAAAAAAATGACCTTTTACAATAAATAAATCCAAAACTAGATCTTATTGTAAAGGAAAATAAACTTTTTCTAAGCTTATTTTAAGCTAATCATATAAGATCCACACATAAGCATAAATTAACCTAGATTAATCAATTAACAAATTTTGGGTGTGGTTAATTCAATTTGATTGCCTTTGCTCTAGAAGTGGAACTTCTCTATCTATATGTGTCATGACCCAATATTGACATATGAACAATTTAATATATAATTATTTTAAATATAAATATATAATTAATTATATTCAAGCTCCTTATTTAATGAGAAAAGAAAATATTAATCAATATTAATAATAATAATCATTATTACTATTAATCAACATTACTCAAACATTAATAGTACTAAGCCATAAAATACTAATCAATAATGTTAGATATTATGTTATTTACTATAATATAATATTGATAATATTAATCAATATATAATTAGATATTAACACATATTAATATTAATATTTAATTAAACAATACAACCGATGATTAAACAATGTAATAAACGTTTACTTGACTTTAATTATTAGTCGACAACAAACGATGGTAAATAAATATCATTAGTTGACGATAGCCGACGCCCATGCTAATGAAGACACGAACAAACATGAAGCGCTATGGGAATATAGATGCATCCCGTAGATAGGGCATTGAGGGTATATAAGACAGATACGCAATGATCATAAAAAAGGACATTTTTATTATGTAATCAGTCACGACATGTCAGCAGGCAGCGAAAGAACTTAATGAGCAATGAAATTAAGTATGAGCGACAACTATTATATGAAGAAAGTCCGTACGTCTGAAGGTGGCGATTCATGGACTGCAGTCTTCATAGAAGCCAATCACCCACAGCGATAAACAAGCCGGAGATCAACATATACAGACAGATCAGAGACAAATACACAAAGTAATAGACTCAGTGACAAATATAAAAGCATATCGTAAATAAGACAACAGCAACAAAACAGGGACTTCGACTCAAAGAGGAGTACGGTATGATCCATGTGTAAGTTCAGTAAGGTTTGCATATGTATACTTCGCATATATATAAGTATTCAAATATATATATGTTGATTCTTATAACTATATTTAATATGAACACATGGATCTGAAATCTCATAAGTAGATATTATTTAATATATATAATTCCTCAGTCTTGAAATACATATATAAGGATATCTATATATATGATCTTAGTCTATTCCTTAGTCTTATGATTGATATATATATATATATATATATATATACTTAGTCTAACCCTTGTTCATTCACCAATTACGGTTAAGGGGATAGGGAGTGTGTGTAGGAAGAGGTGGGTAAATCGGTCACATGATGGAAAGATCCTGAGATAGGTAGAACCTTGAGGGAATCCACTTGGAGACTGTGCATGCGTCCTAGCACAATAAATCTCCCGTCGCTCTTAAGATTTGTGATTAGGAATGAAGTAAGGAATTAGAGACTATTCTTAATATGATGTGAATACTTAATGACACATGATAGTTATTGATTACAATCTCTAAGTATGGTTCAAACCCAAATTGGTAATTTTGAGAGAAAATTACGTAAGGCCGGATTTGGGGTCATTACAATATGTCACCTCAAATTTTGCATGGAAATTGTGCTTTATCTATGCCCGAATTTGTGTTAAACCAAATATAAGTGAAGGGTTAAATCAAACTGCATTTAAATTGGATGGTAAATAAATCTATTGTAGAAAACAGGGCAAGGAGCACATAATTGCCCATGTTCAATCCGAGACCTTTTTAACTAATCCATGCATACAAAGTACAAATAGACAGGTTCATCACATGGAAGAGTAAAGTGTGTAAGTGGACATCATAGATGATGTAATACACAGTGGGGCTATGCCATTTCACTTTGCTAGGGTGGGGGATTGGGGCAGGGCACCCAAGGCTATCAGGCTACTCTTTTTGTTTTGTTTATGTTTTGGTTTGTAATAAAATGAGTGTGATCCTTAAGGTCATCCATCTCATTTGGTTTTGATCCTTCTTGTATGGTCAAGGGTTCCTAAGGCATGATTATAAGCCTGCGAGACCCTTAGTCCATGTGGATCCTAGTTGGCTTGCTTATTGCCTAACTTAGTTTTGATATTTCTAGGTTCTTTTCTTTAAGTTTTTAGTGTATTTGAGGGATCTTATACTTAGATACACCTCTTACAGTTATTAGGGAATCCTAGTTTGAGTTTTGTGCAACCTTGTGAAAGTTGTTTTCAAATCTTGTAAAAGTTGCAATATTGCTGTCAGCAACTTTTCAAAAATTGCTCGGGGAAGTTACAAAGTAGTTTCAACGGTCACCTCGGTGGTAACACCGATTTGGAGGATATATTTGGTCATTTCGAACCAAGAAACAACACAATCAAATGTGGAGTATGAACAGTATATCACTGGTGCAAGTAATTAATAAAATATCATCTTTTCCAGCGGTTACAGACTGTGTACAGGCATGTACGGGATGTAGATTGATACCAAACATTCATGCTTTGTAATTTCCTTGTATGCAGTCTTTATTTCCATTGATTTGATCCATTAATCAATTGTCTATTCAAAGTTATTAGGTCTCTGTTTGAACAGTCAGGGTTTGGAGGGTTTTAACAGTCAATCTTATTAAAATGTGCCAAACTTGCATTTCCACTGGTGGAATCTAATGAAACCTGGGGAAATGCAATTTAGTTGTATAATGTTTGTGATTCCAAAAGCAAACCTCTGGAATCGATCAGTAAGACCTTGAAGCATCAGGCCCTAGTCTAAACAGACCTATGTGTTCAGTTAGGATAATTAGAGTTTTGGTAGATAGAAGAAAGTTCTTCATGAACAGAAGGTTCTGATTGTTGAAACATGCCTAAAATAGCACTAGAAGGATTCCTGAAGACTTTGCTTTGTCTTATAAACCCATTCCTTATTGTCAGTAGTGCAATCCAGGCTTAACTTGATCAATTAGGCATGTGACCTACTTGAGGTTAGGGAGTGCAGGAATAAGACCAAGCCACGAAACTTTGGGGATCAAAGTAACATTCAAAAGGGCATTCAAAAGTTTTTTTATAATTGCCAGACTCATCAAGAAACATAATCTGTGTCTGAAACCAGTACATGTGACCTACAAGGGATTTGAAGGTGAAAGTGACATCGGAGCCTTAAGCGACTTAGAGGAAGTTTTTGGTGATTGATCCCTTACATTTGAACATCAAATAAGAGGATCCAATCATTGGTTTGGAGAAAGAACTCAACTAGTGAAGAGTTCTACAAATTAGGCCTCATTTGGGTTTCAATTCCTAAAGCCTAATAAGGTAGAAGTTTGGGAAACTATCAGATAGTGATTTTCAAATCATTATTAAGGACCACTAAGTGTTGGAAGGACCTAGGGTCTTAGAAGTGAGAATTAGTGGTTAGGGGGTTAAGGGAACACTACCATTGTGAATCTCTACATCAGGGATAGCACCTCACTTTGCCAGGGATCACAACTTTGACCATAGAACAAATGGTCAAAATTATGTGAGGCTTTGCACTCTAGTTTTAAGAGCTATACAATTGGCTTTGATAATATTTTGGTCCTTGAAGCTCTTTTGTTTAAGTTATGGATTGCCTAAATGTCTATTACAAGATCATGATATGTTTAGGGAAGAGTACTAGTTAGCGTTTATGTTTCAATCATTCATTACATTTTGCTAGTTAAAAGTCTATTAAAGAAATATGTAGTGAGCTAATAGCTGCTCTTTTTCTGGAAAAAAAATGTTAGTAATTAGATCAGTTGTGCAATTTTATTGGTCCCAATAGCTCATTATTGGACCATTTATGCATAAATATTAGATCAGTTGTATAAAGTTTTTTGTTGTCAAAATGCACAACAGGTGATGGGGCAATAGGAAATCTAACTTCTCACTTTGCCAAAGATTTATGTTTGACCATTTTTTACCATAGAGCAAATGATTAGAGATGTGAAGCTTTGTAGTTTCTACTGAACTTAAAAGAGATATACAATTGACTTTTTGGTTCAAACTATTACAAACTTTAGAGATATACAATTGACTTTAATAGCATTTTGATCCTTAAGCTACTTTTTTGGTTGAATCTATTACAACACCATAATATGTTGGTAGAGAAAACTTCAAATACCCTTGAAAACAAGGCAATATCAACAAATCCTTAAAACCAAGGCCATGAGATGTTAGTAGAGATGAGATGTTAGCAGAGACAATATCAAGAAATCCTTAAAAACAAGGCCATGAGATGTTAGTAGAGACACTACTAAGAAACCAAGAGAGTACACATGATAGTACTCGTGATGATGTCTTTTTCTATGCAAGCTCTGCATTCATGTCATCCAATGTGTGGGATACACACTAACTAAGAATGAAATGGACGTTCACCTGCAAGTGTCCCCATCCTTGGACAAGGCAACACATGGCCTACTTTCTTGTTTTTAGTATACGCCACTAAAAGTCCCCATATCAAGAATCTTGTACAAAACCTGTAAGGAAACAAATTACACTTAAGTGATTCCACCAACAGCTCCTAATCAAATTATAATAGGGTGTACCTTTTAGTGAGGTAGGAGAGCCAGGTTAGTGTTTTATTGCATTATATATATTATAACATATCCTTCGTCTTCCCCACAAGAGCATTTTCACTCATTCAAGCTTTCATTCCTCTCCTTTATCTTCCATCCAATTCCCTTTCCTTCTCAATCTAAACCTTTCTTCTTAATTTTGAATTCTTCTATGGCAAGGACTAAGAGAAATGCTCAAGTACTACTGGCCAAATACATGATCAAATCCTTCTATAGGTTTGCCAATGCCCACAAGGTAGTTGGGTATGCTCTTTCTCCAAAAATAGGGAAGCATTTTAGCTTTCAAAAGATCATGGAGACATCATGTGATGCCCTCCCTAGGGATGTTCCTAAGAGGCACTGTGTAGTGTATGTTGGTAATGAGCTCAGTAGGTTTATCATCCCCACTAGCTACTTGAATCATTCTCTGTTCCAGGCTTTGCTAGATAAAGCAGCTGAAGAGTATGGGTTTGGTCATCAAATGGGGCTCATCATTCCCTATGAGGAAGCCACTTTCTAGTATCTGATATCCATGATGGAGAAAAAGACGAACACTGACAAAAATGGAGTTTGATGACCTCATTGATATTCTTTGCCTAAAAGAGATAAGATCCAGTACAGTACCAAAGAATGGACTCTCTTTGGCTTAGATGCCAGATCTTGTGGATGTATCATCTATCAAGCCACCTAGGTCTTTTAACTGTACCCAGTTTCATCTCCTTTTGTTCAAATTTCAAAAGCCATTTTGGGTGGAGAAGACTTCATCAGCCAGAGTGGAAATTCCATGAGCCTGGTCAATCAACAAGGCCTTATTGGCAGCATGAAAATTGTTGGAGGTTCAATTATATAGGATGAGATTTTCCTTCCCTAAGTCAGAGGATCTAATCTTTTGCAGAATTTGAAGTGAAAAGTGAAGCTTGGAATGTTACTACCTACCCTTCTAAAAGTATACCATAACATGCACCTCTGCATAAGTTATAATTGGAATGATTGAGTATGACAAGAAAGACAACATCTGATTAACATTGGGAAATGATCTCTTTTCAAGTTGGAAGGTGAAAAGATGCCATTGAGTCTAATCATTCAGTTAGCTTCAAAAAAACCATGAGAAGAAAGTTTGGTGGAAATTTTGAACTTTTGCATATGGCTTGCTAGATAAGGCTATGTTGCAGTTCTTAGTAGTTAAGCCCACATTGTACACATCTGTAAACAATCATTATAAAGGAAACATGTATACCAGTTTTAATTCTTTTTTATACATCCCCTAGCCTTGGAGTTAACAATTTCTGAATCAGGCAAGGCTTATTTCATTGGCTTTATGTGCAATTTATCTGTGAATGGAAATTGTGCTTTGTCTTTGGTCAAACCTTAACAACTCTTTTGACAATAATCAACAACAAGAAATAAAAACAAAAAACAAGACTATGAACCTTCAAATGATAGCTATTTTATATATTAAGTCGATTAATTAGTCAACTACTACATGAACACAACTCTACTGAAAACATATGATAATCCTCACCTAGAACTAGACACCAAACAAGGAGAGAGGTTAGGTTTTACACACATGATCCATCCATATCAAGACCACTTGAATGTTGAGGAAGAAAATATAATATCTCGAGATAAATCATGTGAACATAGAAAGTAACAACATACCAATTACTCAAATAGATACTTCAACAATAATACAAGAGCCAAAGAAGGCTTATACATTTATATTTACTATCATGAGGTTTGTGAGAAAGAGATAGAACTCCTTGGAGTCCTACGATAACACACATTAACAACTTCACCTAGAAATATACATTGAGCCCTCCCTCAAAGACAAGAGCACCTCAATAATACAATCTATTGCAAAATATTTCATCCTTCTATAACTCAATTTGTGTAGTATTTATAACAGAATAGGAGGAGAGAGAAGAGGGAACTCGAGGAAGAAAGTAGGAGAAAGAAGATAGTTGTAGCATATTTTGTTAGGCCCAAAAGGAGACAAGCACCACTGAGGAGGGGGGGGGGTGAATTAGTTATGTAGAAAAGCTAGTTTTTTTCATTTGAGAAAGGACAAAAGCTAGATCGAATGAGAAGCATTAGCTACTACTATGATCTACGAAAATGCACTATGGACCAAAAAAATAAAAATAAAAAACTAAGATCTCCAAAAAGGCAGAGATTTTTTTTGAAATTTTTTTGTTGTTTTCGATTCAAAACATGTAGATCATCGATATTTTCTACGTACCTGCAATATTGCAAATCGATCTCTTCAGTGAAATGGTATGTTGAAACAGAGCCTCCAATTCGCGCCCAAAACCCTCTTTATGCACATGGCGAAAAAACCTCTAATTTGCGGCCGAAACCCTATAATATTACAACTTGTCTCTTCTGTGAAAGGATTTGCCAAAACAAAGCCTCTGATTCATAGCCAAAACCCTGCACATGGTGATAAAAATGTAATAAGGCAGAAAACATAGAATAATACAGCGTTAAAAGGCAGCAAACATAGAATAATTTTTTGCAAACATACATTGTTCACCTGTCCAGATCTTCTGCAAACGGCTCTGGAAATTAGCTACGCCCACCTAAAAAAAATGGCCTGGATCTGGAAAACAGCTACGCCCGCTTCGAAAAAATGGACTGGCTCTGAAAATCGACTACGCCCGCTTAAAAAAAACTGACTGCCTCTGGAAATACGCTACGCCCGCTTGATAAAAAAATAGGACTGGCTCTGCAAATTAGCTACGTCCACATCCCTTGATAAAATAAAAAAACTTGCTCTGAAAACCACAACTCGCAGATCATTCTCAGCCGAAATAAAACACAAATGAGAATGGACACAGGAAATTAACTATTTTTCATTAACTGTAATACATCTAACTCACCTACCAGTCAGGTTAGTAAACCACGGTTAGTAGCCCGCAGTTACCAGATCCGGTTAGTAGACCGCGGTTTGCTGATTATGGTTATGGTTACGGGCTCCCCTTTTGACATGCCGACGAATTAGATATCCGGCGTCGGGCTTCACAGTCCCATCGCCTGTCAGATCGCCATGTCCTACCAGCTTTTCGATGTTTTCGGTACCCTTTGTACATGCTACTATAGGTCATTCTATAGGGAGACACATGCACTATAGAATTTTAAAACCACATAGGCTAAAATTATGAAATTCATACCAAAAATCACATGCGACAACCTAGACGACCTGACCCAATAAAAATGCAAAATGGGGTAAGGACTCGCGAACCATACCATCAGGAATGGTTCAGAAGGGTATCACAAGAATCTTGCCATCTAGGCAATATAGGCTCGACTAGGGTAGTACCTGCAACGTGTAACATAAAACGCATGTACATGTGCATATACATCTATACCACACACGTCATAACAACAACTAGATACATATAAGATACTGTACACATGCAAGTACGGGGTCAGTAACATAAAATCAACTATAAAATCACATGTATAATTATGCATTGAAATAACACCTGATATCCCTTCCACTCATAGAATCCATAAAAGAGTCAATACGAAATAATAGCTCGCAAAAGCTAAGTATCATAATCAGTATCTCTGAATCAAACTGAGTAAACTATGTTGAAAGCAATAAATGACCTAAAAGAGTTCGGTCATGAAAAACTGAAAAAGCGGACTAAGGGTGGGCACTACAACCTCTATAACAATTACAATCATTGTTTTTCCCAATAGTACACATGCCAACTTATTGCATGGTCTTCTGCAACCATTAGAAATTCAAATTGAAAACATTTCCCCATCTCCATACCAAGTATGGGGTATTTAAACAACATTATTGTGAACCAAATTACAATTTGGATTACTGTTACATACCCTAGTCGAAGGTTTAATCACTTAACACAAAAACAATTATATCTATTATCACCTCAATGCTTCTAGATTTGATTGTGTTTATCTTTTATGCATCAATGTTTCAAATCATACTCTATGATCCATCCTCAAGATGACAAGGTGAAACCAGAGAAAAACACAATCAAATCCAGAAGCATTGAGGTGATAATAGATAATATCCAAAACACTATTTTAATCTACTTTCACTTTGTCATACTGAGGATGGATCATAGAGCACGATTCAAAATGTTGATGCAAAAAAGATAAACACAATCAAATCCAAAAGCATTGAGGTGATAGTTTGATGGATTGTGGAAAAACAATGAATCTAATTATATTATGTTAAAAGTCCATAAAAATGAATGCCACAAAACCCAAGTCAATATAGATTCAATTCATTAACATGCTATGTAATTGTTCCTTCAATTTAGAAACACATATACATTGAAACTATGAAATAATAGTTAAATACAAATATGAGAAATACAGGAATAACACCATATTTGATATCAAACTAATTATGCTACATCGACACCAGTCCCTCTCATTAGGTTGTTCAATCCTTTTTAAATATGTTTCTACCTTTGGAACCCAATAACCACCTTACCACTAACCACCTTACCACTACCCTGAATTGTGCACAAGCACCCCTTAATCAGCCTCAACAAACTGATTTTGTGTTGTCACGTTGACAACTGAGTTGTAAAATCGACAACTTATTAACTCTAAACTTAATTTGTTTCCTCTTTTACACCCCAAATGGTCAAAATAGACCTTATACATATAGGTTTTCTTTAATAGCTTAAACTACTACCCATTATTCCCTTACAATTAGCCTTTAGGCCATGGTAGCCACATTAGCCACATTAATTACATTAATTAAAAATGACTCTAAATGAGTCCCAAGTGGCATTATTTGCTCAATTACATAGAAAAATAACCTTAGAGGTCTTATTGGTATTCATTTCTAGTGGATCATCCATATGACCCCTTAATGTGATTATAAATTGGCAGGCCACCTCAAAATGAAACTTCACTAAACCCTTGTAAAATGCAATCCGAGGACAGAAAATGACTGAATGGGACCAATGCAAGGTGGTAAACTCACTAGTGAAATAATATTCCATAAAACTCACCCGGAACATATATTCATTTTAAGCTAAAAAAGAGCACTATTGCAACAACTAAGAATCAAGCTTGGCATTTTTCTTGGGTTCGCTAAGGAAGGGGAAATTCTTTCTCATGTGGCCACTTCTCTTGCAGAGGAAACAAATATTTAACCCATCCAGGAAGGTAACATGACACTCAAACAACTGCCCATCTAAATCAAATGTGATAGAATTCAAAAGGTCAAGGCCAAGGTTCAAGGAGACCAAAATATGGGCATCATTACGAGGAAGCAAGTTATCTGTTTTGTCGACCCAGATGACGTTATCGATGGATTCAAGAGCTTGAGGAATTAGGTTCCAAAGGACATGAGGTAAATTACCTATCGTGAGCCATCTAGGGCTCGAGAGAGCCAGGATTCCATCATGAATTATTTTGGGGTTCGGGCAAAAACTCCGAAAGCACTTGAACTGATTTTCCAGAATTGTCTTTTAACAACTCTTTTTTTGCAGTTATGGTTAGCCATGAAAATGAGAAATAAGTCTTTCTGTATCATACGACAAAAAGGTGAAATGAAACCCTAACTTATTTTGCCACACTTTATGTAACCATTTGTCAAAGAAGAAACATGAGGGAATATGAGATGAATCTCGAGCGGCTAAAAAAATTGCAATATCCTTAAGCTTGCACTTTTCCGCTTCTAAAGCAACAACTATTTAGGTGTTCAACTTAATAACGAAGGTATCAGGAAGAGGGGAGGGTGTCTTACCTGGATGTTCCCCATCTGGGACGGAGGCAATGACTGATTGTTTGAAGAACCTCGTGCTATCTGGGATCACAGATTTGTTCTCGACCATTTATTTGAAGGACCGACTTAAATGAGCCTTACTGCCACTAGCCTAAGCAAAAGATGGAGCGTCTTGTTTCTAAAGAGAATGATATGCAAACAATCAATAAATTACAAATAAAAGCTAAATCAATAAAATAAAAAATGTAAAAATAAAGGCAAAAATGATATGGAAACCATCAATGAATTAAAATAAAGGCAAACATGATATGGAAACAATCAATAAATTAAAAATAGAAGCTAAATCAATAAAATAAATAATGTCAATAATCTTTTAAATTGTTAAAAAAATCAAGTTTAAATATTAATAAAAAGAAGAGAAATATTATTTTATTCCTCATTCTTATTTTTAAATTTGACGTCTGTCCAAATTATTTAGAAAATGTAGGTGTGCGTCCATTTGCCCGCTTCAAACCCTTTGAATTCTTTATTTAAGGACTTTGGTGGTAGCTTCTAGCGATTGTATTAATCGGTTTCGGTGTGGACGATTTTCTCCGCGTAAGCTGGTTTTTGCTTGACGGAGGATAAGAACACCAGTTATTACTAAATTGGTAATAGGGCTCAAGAACGTTTTGAGTTTGATTGCAGTTTATTGAATTTTACGCGACAGATCACAGAAATAGAGCACTCTTGTTTTGAAAAAGGTCATGGGCTTCTTTGATGTTGTTTTTGATACATTAATGATATATAGGGATGGGGATGGCGTATTTCTGGACAAACGCTCAGCCATAGAGCTCTTCAGGCCATTGGAAGAACTCAATAATTCTTGTACCAGGATACGCTTTGGCAACCACATTTTTGGAGTGAAGGCAGCCCGTGTTGCAAAAAGAGCCCTGATTGGAGTTCAGAAAACTTTAACAGATGTGGAATTTGTATATTTCGTCTTTGGAAGATCTGAGGGTCAGGCAATTAAGGTTATGCGAATATTTTCATCTGCTTTAAAAGGGTGCATGCTGAGATCCTTGACTCTTCAACTAGGGGAATTGGGAGAGAAGGGCGTCAAAGCTTTTGCACCACTTTTGAAATCTCAGAAAACGCTGGGAAAATTGGAATTCATAAGTAGCACCATTTCTGTGGAAGCTGCCGAAGCCATTTTTAAGCTTCTTCCATCTATTGAAAGGATTGAAAGTTTGCATATCATTTACAACGAAAAAGGAGATGCAGAGACCCTTTCAGAGCTTTTTAAGAAATGCATTGCTCTGGAGGATCTCAATTTCTCAGAAAATAACTTTGGCACCTGTGATGCTGTGGATTTAGAAGAATCAGAAAACAACTTTGGCCCCTGTGATGCTGTGGATTTAGAAGAATCAGAAAACAACTTTGACACCTGGGATGCTGTGGATTTAGAAGAATCTTTGGAGATAGGCAGCAGTTTAGCAATGCACGTTTTTGAATTTAATTCGTGTGCGGTTTCTCTGACCCAAGTCATCAATGGACATCTAGGTCTCACAAAAGTTGACTTAAGGTATACGAATCTTCAGGATGAAGGGGTGATTGCTATTGCCCTCAGCCTCAAGAATACAGCTCCATCTTTAAGAGTTCTTACGGTTGGAGGAAATGATATCACTCCAAAAGCAGCTCCAGCTTTAGCTGAATGCCTTGCTGTAAAGAACTTGCTGACCCTGTTTTCTGCACGACACAATAAACTCAAGGATGATGGATCAGTTGTAATATGCAAAGCCATTTCGGAAGGTCATGAGCAGCTCAAAGAACTTGATTTGAGTGAAAATGCTATGACTGGAATTGGGGCTAAGGCTGCTGCGGAGGCCGTTGCAAACAAGCCCGATTTCAGTGGTCTTTATATCTGGGGGAATTTTATTACTAAAAAAGAAATTGAGTCCGTCAAAGATGTGCTGAGAAAAGGTACCAAGGGTGAGTCTGTGCTTGGACATTTTTATCAATATAAAGATGTTGGCGCCATGCAATATGAATATAGAGAAGAGGGCCTCACTGACAGTGACAGTGACACTGAGTCAGAGGAGAAATTTCACAAACCATAACTGAGGTATTGCATTTAGATCTTTAGTATATGCACATACATTAGGACCATTGTGGATACTCTTAATCACATGAAGGTGTTCTATAGTTTTAGGAACCGCATGAAATTCCTACTTAGCTTCCCATAGTTACAAGCTCAACCTTAATCTAAAATATTCTCAGTTTTCACTTATTTAGTTTGTTTCACTCATTTTAGCTAAGATATGTTTCATTTTGATATCTTCTGTAATGATGATGGGTTTGTGAGCAAACAATGAATAAGATCAAGTTTGGCTTCTGTGGTCTGTTAATCTGTCAAGAGATCTATCCGACAAACTGCATTTTCAATTCCTAAGAATTTTCCTTCTCAGGATGTACCCCTGAGCAATGGAGTCTAGTGAAAAATGCTTTTGTATAAAAGTCAACCTATGAAAGTAAATTTGGCAAGGTTTTGAATCCCTAGGCCCTGCTCTCAATGTGAACGCATCTGATTTTCTTTCAATATTGGCCACATTAACTCTTATCTTATATCTAATACAAATTCTTTTGTTCCCAAATTTGACTTGCTACCATCTTCTTCTGTGTTTGGGGTCCAGAGAATCAAATTTATCTTTGACAGTAAATTTGACAAGATTTTGAATCCATGTCTTGCTCTTGGTGGAAGAAGGCATTTAATTGTCTTTAAATATTTGCCTAAAAAAGCCTCTTTTTTCTTTTATCTAATATAACTACTTTTTTCACCAGATTTTACTTTCTACAGCTTCTTGTATGTTTGGTTCCAGAAAAAAGGATGGGTTTCTTTCTTGCAACATATGACCTATCAGATTGAGACTTTTACTAGTTACATTTTCTCTTTGTTTGGACTTCAAATATTTACAGCTATGTTTTTTATTTTTTATTTATTTTGAGGATGTCCTCCCCTTGTAGGGTGACCAATGCCAAGAATTGTCTCTTTATCAAATTCACCATTTGCAAGTTGCAACCGACTTCATCTGCTGGGGTACTCCACAACCAGCGACTTGTGTGTGGCATTTTACCTAATTTCAACTCAGAAATTTAAACTACAAACTTTTCTTTAGAAGCGCCAGTGTTTTACAACTTATCCTCACCCCATTCAAGATGTACTCTTTGGTTCCTATTCTGTTGTGGGCCACATGATAGTCGTCTTCCTTGTTATCAATTCAACCTCTTGTTCTCCTTTTACAAGGGATAGTACTGAGCATTTAGAGTCCTATTCACGTCTGATACCATTGTTCATCTGGTTCCTTACCGTTCAACTAATTGAACAAATGATGGTTTCTTCCACTTTCAATGATGGAGTTCATGTTTGTGGTGCTAACCCATTTCTGAGTTGGACAGCAACACCAGTAAGATGAAAAAATGCGAATTAACTGGAGCTGCTTTTCCTATCACTTCAGATGAGTGTGTGCTTTGATTGAAAAGATTTGTCATGTGTTTGGTATTTAGACCTACAGCTGTTGAGAATGGGAGTTATTGAAGCTAGCATGTTGGAAGATCAATCAGTCAAAATAACCACGAGCAGATACAATGTTATAGGTTTCTTCCGCCTCATCAAATTTGTAACATGCACTACAACATTACTTCCAATTTTTAATTTTCCTCTTTTGTGGTCTGGACTGCAACCACTATTGGTACTCCACTAGACCAAGAAAGTGGCTTTGATACCATTATTATGACAAGAATATGAAAAGATTGAACAGAATATGGAAATATAATCTGGAAACCGTGTTTTATATAGTTCTTGTTTGTAAAAATTGATGTTTGGGCAAAAAAAAATCTACACTTTTTGCACAGCAAAGATAATAACACCAACATCTGGAAAAGGCCACATACACTATTCTATTTCAATGAACAATCCACATGCCATGCAAAGTAATGGAAACTTTGCTTGGTGCCAACTAAACCATATCCAAGAGCAGTGTAGGAGTTGTACTGGGCGACAGACAACACACCAAGCTTCTGAGTCCTGACCAATATTTTCTGCCAAATATCATTCACTTTAGGCTTAAAGGGCTTTTATCATGCCCACATGTTGAAAGATTTCCTGAAAAACTGCCTATGGATAAACTGAATCGTTGTTTCAGCTCACCCTTCATGATCCATGACCTGGATAATATAACAATCCTGCAAAGCTGACACAATCCTGTATATTATTCATTGTTCAAGCATAACAATATA
Organism: Chamaecyparis obtusa; assembly: GCA_027943335.1. Classification (NCBI taxonomy): domain Eukaryota; kingdom Viridiplantae; phylum Streptophyta; class Pinopsida; order Cupressales; family Cupressaceae; genus Chamaecyparis; species Chamaecyparis obtusa. Next base: position 213,629 of record BSBK01011542.1, on the reverse strand, counting down.
TATATAGAGGCTCCTAAAGGTCATCCCTCTTTGCATAAATGTTTTATTGAAGAGTCACGTCCTGTCTTTTACTGATCATTGTTTGTTAACATAGTGAATTGACTTCATTAATACCATTTCACTTCTTGGGAGTAGCTCAGAAATGAATAATGCAATCCCATTATGAAAACCACACCATCCCATAATATATAACCTTAGTTGCACGGGTACGCGTACCCACACCCCTGGTATGTGTACCCAAGTATTGGATACTCAGTGGAGACCATCATCGCTAAGGACCTTGATTAAGATTTCTGATTTTTGTTTCAGTTTTTTGTTTGCATATCAGCTTGTTGTTCATCAATCTTAATTCAATACGTAATCAGTTTGAAACTTTCTTCAAGTCAGAAGTTTATCATTTGCAATATGTCATTGTTATATGATTTATGATCTTCTTGTTCATGTTTAGAGTCTGCTTTCTCTGTTATGCATCTAAACATTTAGTATATATTATTATTACAAATATATTGCAAATCTGAAAGAAAAAATAAAACATTACATCTGCAAATTTTATCACTGTTCTTATTTTGAAAAACCATTGTCATGACTCATATTTTCAGATTTTCTATAAATATTAAATTATATTAAAAAAAAAGTTTGATGTATCCAAGTACCCCCGTCCCCTATTTGAAAAATAGCCGTATACGTACCCGTACCCGTACCCATACCCATACCCTAAGTACCCAAGTGCCCCCGTCCCTGTGCAACCTTGTATATAACTGGTCTGATCTTAACTATTAGTCTCTTATTTAATTGTTATCAAGGCAAGGTAATGGCTCACCATATTTATGATCTTCATATTGATCTATCATCAATGATTGGACATAATTGCATGTTTTTGTTGACAACATGCTTCTTCATAGAGTGCCGATTAATCTATGTAACATCCTCCTTAATTGATGTTAATAGTTATCATCCTTAACTATAAGTTCACATAAAGATCCAACTATGATTGATAGCATTTGATATGATTTTAGTTGATGCAGTCACAATCCATATTTGGTTCACTGTTCATTCTGTACTGAGCTGGGGTAATGACACACAGCCCCTTTTGATGTTGCACACAATATAGTAACTCTCTTATCTTTGTCGTTTTGATCAAGACCATTATCTAGGACTTATGGTCTCTTATTTCAATAACTTATCAAATCGATTGATTACCAAATTTTTTGTTAGAGAGGTTCAGGCAGTGGTCATCTGTTCCAGATGTATTCACAATGAGCCACTACAAATATATATCTCTGAAAATTTCTAATAATATTTGTGGACCTGCATCCATGGATTTCCTATCAGACATGCCAAACCAGAGTTGAAAATATATACAGAACTAATTCGACTGATTAGGTTAAAGATTTCATTTTCAGACGTGACATATTTTGATCTTAATCATTTGTAAGCACAAACAACACCAAATTTGGAATCCTTTTTGCTCCCTGACATTTTGGTAATTGAATTTAACATAAGAGGGTCAGTATTATGTATTTAAGTAAGTCTTTTTCTAAGTTGATTTAAGAAAATAGATGCCTTGCTTGGCAGGAGCTTTTTTCCTACCTATGTTGAGTTTTGAATTCTGTACTATTTTTAAGTTTTAATAATAGAAAATATTTTTTGTTAAACATAGATAATATACTTTTCTGAATTCTCAGTTTCCAATTGGGAAAAGAAATTTGAGAATAATTTCTTTGAATAGGTAGAAGGTGTGGAATCTAATGTGTTATTCACATGACAAATATACTATAGCAGATTATCATTTTGCAACTTTGAAACCAGTCTGGGGTTTAATCAGAACAATGATTGAAAACAATGTTAAGAAATCTGAATCGTCCAATAGAGATAATATATACTAGTGTGATATCGTAGAATACAATTGCCTTCGTTATTGATTGATTCTACAATAACAATAGGGTATATGTATATATTGAATAGTCATGTAATGAATAGACATGACCGTATATACTTATGGTCATGTCACTTCATTACATAACTATTAGTTAACATATCTTAACCAATAGTTTATTCATACTTTATATAATATATATTATATATATATATATATATATATATATATATATATATATATATATATATATATATATATATATTTATATGCATATCATGATTGTCTCGTCGTTTATTAAACACGAACGAACAATACTTTAACACTCCCTCTTGAGAGAGAGTTTAATAGAATTTGTAGAATCTTTTTATATCATAATATCCGGCACATCCGGGATAGACCCTTTCGGGAGTCAATCATGATAGGCGTCAAGATATCCGGCACATCTGGGACAAACCCTTTCGGGAGTCGATCTTGACAAGTTATTACACAGTAATAATCTCAGCGTTAAAATGTCCGGTCCTATCCGGGACAAACCCTTTTGGGAGTCGATCTTAACAATTATTACACACCAAGTAATAACATAAGCAACAAGATGTCCGGTCCTATCCGGGACAAACCCTTTTGGAAGGCGATCTTGAAGCCTGGTTAACTATTGTCAAGATCATCACCTTGAAATAGTAACCCAACACACATGAAAGATCGTCACCTTTCATGTTAAGTACAAGTATTCATGTTCAGAAAATCGTCATCTTCTAAATATGAACACAAGATGAGTGGACCTATAAAGTCACACATGATATCCATCTTGACTCTTCTCAAAGAGTTAAAATCAAGGCTTCCACCTTAGACTTGTCTATCACGGACAAGAATCATTTTAAGATACAAAATGATGGATCACTGATTCTGAGAACTTCTTTAAGGCTTTAGTTCTCAACATACCAAGGTTATCTGAAGTACACAATCTTCTTCCTGGCAAGGGGCTTGGTGAGAAACCATCTTGACATGGTATACTTCCTCTGAATTAATATGACCACGATCCTGGGATGCCATCTTAGTTTGATCTTCTAGCTTCTCCCTCTGACATGGAAGCATAGCCTTCTCACATGGTAATTCATCATAATTCTCTGCTACAGTTTCTCGATCACTAGAGAGCCAACAAAACATGGTCTACTCCCTCTGAATCAAGATCCTCGCATATCCACTAATGCATATCCTTTTTCTTCTTCTGTCATGGAGGCATACTCTTTTTATATACTCAGCTCAATGTCACTGCAGGATGTGACTTCATACTTTTCTTCTTGAGAGAATCGATATCTCATACTGGGTTTCCATAAGGCTGCGGATTAGCATAGGATGCATTTTGATCTTTTTCAAGGCCATAACATTAACACTCCCTCTTGGACTTGAGGGAAGATAATAAGGACCTCTAGTATGATGTTCATCTTAATGAACTATAGTCTCGAGATGTATGAATTACTTCAATCAAAGATTCTATCCATGTGCATCTCATCTGTGATTCTATCCACGTGTTTCCACTTCTATAACCTCAGAATTGTTTCACCTTCAGCAGTGATCTCCCTCTCAATCAATATGATCGAGTAAGTTGACTGAATCATATGTTCCCTTTGAAGCTGAAGCTCATCAAATTCTTGACCTTCCTGAAGATGTCAGTCTCCCTCTGAATTTGGAATCCACATGTTTTCATCTTGAAAAATATGTCAGAGATAGACTACGAATAGTTCATAAGGCTAAACTATCTCAAGCATAAAAAATGATAGAAGCATACAACATTTGTTATTTAATGAACTACAAACTGCAAATTCAAATAAAACATGAATTACTTATCTTTTATAAAATTTCAAGTGTTTCCTTCCGTAAGGTGAGCCCATTAACTCGTACCCATCATCCTTCTTCATAGCATATTGGTTTCATTCTGATCCTTACATTAATTTCCTCCTTTCCTAATCACATCTTTTTGTGATGGCTAGCGATTAGATGTTGGCTTCATACATTATTGATATCTTGATATCCTCGGTTTGGAAACACTATCTTTGAGCAATACTTGTGCCTTAGGGCATTAACATATTTCCCCTTCGAATCACAATCCTTCATTGTCTTATCAACTCTATCCCTCTTATCTCTGGAGATAATTCATCCTCAACCACCATGCCCTCGGGTTGATACTCCGTCCTCTTATATAGGTAAACAGAATCTTCAAAACAGATTTTTTTTTTTTTTGGTATCAACTATTAGTACTTGGGTGTATCACAGTTCGAATACTATTTGTGTCTTCACCAGTTTTATTCTGCAACTATAATGTTCTTGAATTTGATACAGATCGAGACTTATTCATTGTCACCTTTCAATGCTTTTGCACCTTCAAAAGAATATTACGCAAACATATACATCTCGGTGATTTTTCCCTCGGAGAAAACGTTATGCAAATGAATCCTTCGCGGGTCTGTCTTCTTTCTACCACCCTTGAATTCGGTTTTCCTTCAATGAAGCAGCACGAGATCACTGGTAGGGATTGGTTTGGGAGATCAGAACCGAGTACACGATGGAACCTTTATCCACCACCTTTTCGAGTCAATCTCTCTCGACTTCGTATTCACTCGGTGAAGACTGTAATTGTCCTCCCTCGGGTATACATGGTCTGCAACAACCTTCACGGTATGATTTCAATATGCGACATTGTCAGATCTCACATTGATCCTTGTCTTTAAACATACCCGGGCTGTGTCATTATTTTCACCACCTTTTGTTCAATTTGAATTGTTTAACATTTCATTGGATTGTACTCCTATCGGGACTGTCAAAATCTAGGTAGTATGTGACTGTTCTACCCGCATCCTCTATGATGGTCTTGGTCTTCTACTTTGTCGAGTAGCAAATCAAAAATCTGTGATATACTGAGGTCAAATAGCAGATCACCAGTGAAGTACACTTGATGGGCACTGTAGGATCAGATTACTGATCTAGAGTTCTGTTCCCAGCGAATGACTAGATATCCAAGATGTATATATGATGCAGATCAAGGGATATTGCTGCCAGGTATTAATCGCTGTCAAGAAGGACCAGATTGTTGTCAAGAAAAACCAGATTACTGCCAAGTCAAGATCAGATTGCTTGTATATACGATCACTGTTTTGCTCACTGCTTTGTCTGATATGATTATGACCACTGTGTATAATAAGTCGCCAATGAGAAGAGATTGCAGTTAAGGCACTTCGCTGTTTGAATCTTTGACATGACCACCATATTGCAGGTATAAATTTATCTTTTCACTCCAAATTTAACACCAGTATTATTTTTATTCTCACTCTCTCTCTATCCCGTTGATAAACTTCAATTCATCAAACAACACATTCCATCTGAGACAGTCGTTGTAGACTCTGATTTAATTGTTCATCCATCGGAAGTTAACTTCTATCTGTGCAGTCATCATAACGAGATGGGGACCAACAAGGCAACGCAATATTATGTTCTGGAGAACGATATTGGGCTCAGTTGAGATGAGCTGCATAAACTCATTTACCATCTTTGTTTCACATTCGCCACCTGCACAAATCCGTACTCTCTCATGCCTCTCGTTTATTATGTTGACCTGACAACCCTTACAAGTTTCCTTCCATTGGATTTATGATCCAAATGTGGGTGAGATCTCGGACTGTGTATTCTCGGATGTTAACAACCAAGCATCCAAAGTCTCATGTTTTCCAAAGTCTCATGTTTGACCTTGTCAATGTATTTGAGGTATTACCACAGGACGAGCAAAAACAAGAGCTTTCGCGATACATTTATGGACGCAACTATGAAACCCGATAATTCTCTCAACAAGCATTCAATCGTTTTAGTATGTTACATCATACTGGTTTGGCCTCTTCTCATACACGTTCTGTGCAAGAGCGGTAGGACACAACATCTATTTTCAAATCTTGTCAACATTTGGTGCACGCTCTCTACATTCCCACATCATAAACTCCATCGTGGTGAGGTCTCCTTTGCTGTTGTTGAGGCTTGTAGAGTAATGCCACGTTTGTGTTTGTCCACGCTCGGATGCAAATTTCCGTTATTCCGCAAGTCCAAAGTCCCTGACGCAGAGGAACCACAGACACTTGTCATCCAAAAAAGCAACTTTGGGTACGCTAAATTTATCGGCGATCTTTTGAGTGGAAGAGAATACTTTGTCTGCAACTATCATTGTTCTTGCCCAAGTCTTTTCTTCAAGCGGTTAAGCTTTATTGAAGGAACTTGGCTCTAATACCATGTTAAGAAATCTGAATTGTCCAATAGAGATAATATATACTAGTGTGATATTGTAGAATACAATTGCCTTCGTTATTGATTGATTCTACAATAACAATAGGGTATATGTATATATTGAATAGTCATGTAATGAATAGACATGACCATATATACTTATGGTCATGTCACTTCATTACATAACTATTAGTTAACATATCTTAACCAATAGTTTATTCATACTTTGTATAATATATATATATATATATATATATATATATGCATATCATGATTGTCTCATCGTTTATTAAACACGAACAAACAATACTTTAACAAACAACACATTTTGTGAATAGGAAGTTGAAATTTTGAATGAGGAAAAGCCCTAATTTTTTTTTCCTTAGGGTTATTCCTCTCCACTCACATGAACAATGTTCAAAATTAAATTTATTGAACTGTTAACAATAAATTTACAAACAACAGTATATCTATTGTTTATACAAAGTAAGTTTTGTAAACTGGCAAGAAGGCTACCTCAACAGTGCTCTCAATAAGCAACCCGTCCAGATCACCTTAGTCCAAACTGAGTGAACTGTTCAGTCTAGGGTGAGTTATAGTTTGGAGGCTCTTTGCAGTTTGCAGAGATGGTCAGTTGTAGGCGGTGGTAATTGTTCTCTCGGTTGCGGTTGTCTCCATTCACTGCCAACCTAGATCTTAATCTCCATCCACTGCCGACTTGGATGTTGTTGGCTTAAAAAACCCACTGCAAAATGTGTTTGAACTATCCGGGTGTGATAGGGATTGGAAAAACAATTTTTGCGGGCACCCGAACTGAGCGTGAGACACTTTGGGTGGGTTGTGTTCACAATGTAAAAGCCAATCAGCTAATAATAATACCACTATTGAAGATAATCCAAACATTGAAGAAGAGTATAAAAAGTTAAAAACTCCTTAAGAAACAGTGGTACTTCTTAAGAACAGTCATTACACCTTCAAAACAGTGGCTAAAATCTTGAGGAAAAGTTAGTCTTATTCCTTTGATGATACCTATCACTAAATATTCTTATTGTACAGAATGCCTTGAAAACAGTTAAAAGAGTATATGACCTCTTTGTTTATAGTCATTGTATTATAATGCATTCTCCATGTAAGCGTTACCGTCATCCCCATTATCTATATCACTCCCAGCAAAAACTACCGTGAGAAAGTTCAATGGCAAATCATTTTGACAGTTACTTCCTGGTGAATATATGCAAATGGCTGGGCGTGCAGGTCGGCGAGGGCTAGATGAGGTGGGTATAGTCATCCTGATTTGTTGGGATGAAGTACCAGAGGAGAGTGACTTGAAACATCTAATTACTGGAGAACCAACGAAGCTCAAAACCCAGTTTTGATTAACCACAACATGATTTTAAACCCACCTTGTGTTGAAGATTTGAAGGTTTTAAATACATGATCCTTTTTTTAACTTGGATAACTACAGATCCTAGTTTCTGTAACCCAGTTCGCAATATATTTGGCTTTCAGCTCATTCATCTTAAGATTGATATAAGTACCATAAAACTGATGCTGTCAGTGAAATCACTTGGTTGTTACAGCAAAGTAATAGGTTATCTGATGCATTTGAGGACTGTTAATACTGGAGGCTATTGTAATTAAGATTACTGATCTCTACTATACTGCTGTACTGTGCAATCTTTATTTTGACCATGGAATAAGAATGTCTTGATGACAGTTTTACCTTGGCTCTTTGACTTCTCACAACATATGACTCTTCTCCTTTGACAGTGGTTTGTATCCTCATATTGTTTGGATTCAGTCATGATCTCCATCAATTTTCTTCCAAGTATACAAACAAATTTTTAACCTCTATGCCTTTTAATGTTGTTTGATCATGATTTGGTTTTCTTCTGCAACATGTAAACTGCTGTCTAGCATAAATCTGCTTAATATGATGCACACTTTTGTTCCAATCCCTGCTCTCAACATGGAAAATCACTGTTTTGCAGCACATGTTCATCATTGTTTTGCAGGAATATCACCGTCTCTTGCATTTTTTGGATGATCATTTGTCATGTGCAATGTGTTTCTATCCTTTCATCCTTTTCACAATGCTATTAAACACTTGTCTTGAAAGATCAAATCACTGCTAGTTATCTTTTGATATCATTGATCTTTTCATATATTACCTCACTGCTTCAATCATCAAGATTGCATCTCTCACTACCATCCAACCTTCAAATTACTTGTCCTAACTGCGTCGTGGGGTTTGCAATCACTATTTTTAATTTACTAGCACCGACTTTACATGCTTTTTGGACTGCTCTTCAACACTTCGTGAAATGTGTTAGAATTTGTTAGAAAAATAGAAATAACCCAGAATCTAATTTGAATTGATTAGACAAATAATTGGAAATGAAATAGGCAGGATAACATTACTTAGACAAACTTAATGTATATGCTCAAAGGCATAACAACATCAAGAGAAGTATGCTATCTCATAGCATTACAATATCTCCAATCTATATTATGAAAATACATGTGAGCTAGCGTGTTTATATAGGCAAAAGCTCATAGGAGTACTTGGACATGGTTGAGACAAGCGTCTCAACCAGGAGAGAGTAGAGTCATGAAGGAACTCAACCATATCCCATGGAGAGGATAGAGTCAAAGTATAACTCACCCTTATCCTTATCCAAGGAGGGGATATAATCAAAGTATGACTCACCCTTATCCTTATCCTTGGAGAGGATAGAGTCAAAGTACGACTCGTCAATGTCTCCTAATACTAATATCCAAAATATATAATCCCTCCTAATAATTTCACCTAAGTAAACTTAAGTAACGAGTAAAATAGCAAAGAACCATTTACTCTAACAAAATGTCTATGGCTTTCACTGTATTTTTGCTCCTCACTGCATATAACAATGCCATACTTTCACCACTAAATGTGACCTTGTCCCTTTCAATGTTAGCATTTATTAAAACAATGATATAACTATTTTGAAAACAGTGTTGCTGATCACTATTTCAATATCCTAGAAAAAAGCACTGTTTTTTGCATTGTAACTTTACTGTCATTGCTTTGTTGACTGTCTTTGACACATTGTAACAACATTTGTTTGTTATTGCTCTCCTCCATGATTTGTTCATTGTTTGAATAGTCTATATCTTTGCTTTTCCCTCTTTTGCTATCACTGTTTTGAACTTCATTAAGCTCTCTCATTTGATCATCTTTTCACCAATTTGAACATTGAATTGTGTACTCACTGTTTTGACAGACTTCAAATCAGTGTTCTAGCCCAATTTGATATCTCTGTTACCTTCCATCAAAGTTGCATGGACATGGATACAGATACAAATACAAATATGGTATTGCATATGGAAACGACCATTTTCTAAGACCCCCAATATGGATGTGGCTGAATACAGCATTAATACAAAACACATACACATATTCAACACAGTTTTCCAAGTTATTGGAGAGAGAGGGAGAGTATTTGCGTTCTAATGATCTTACCAAAATTTTCACTACAGGTTTCACCTTTTCTTTGGGTTGTGCATATGCATGCTTATGTGATCCAATTTTATTAGTGGTGTTGGTTCTTGGTTCGATGTGGGCGGACTTGCACTGACCTTCATGATGATGCATTTAGTGCCGCAAAGGGTTCTCCCCATTAGATCATTTGTGTCACTTTCTTTTGCCACTCTCATTATTGGAACAGGGTAGAGCAATTCGTTTTGTGATCACCATCATTGCACCCATGATCACCATCATTGTAACCGCATGATGGGTACATAGGCATTTGTATTGTTTGTGCCTTTGCTCATTGCATTAATAGCATTATATGTTTTGTTTTCCCATTTAGCCACCTCCTTGAGCTTGAAGTCTGCCTCCTTGCCCTTGCCATTGAAAGACTTCATCTCTAGTGGAAGACTTCATTGTTCTTATGGTAAACTCAAAATTCACCACAATATTTTGGTCGATGTTAGCTTTGTCTACTTTCTTGCTCGCAACTCATCGTTGTTCTGTTTTACTTTGCATGCAATTTGCTTGCTTGATGTATTTCCATGTGTGGTGTAAACATTATCAAAGACTAAACTATCCTACACTTCTATTAAATTCACTACTGATTAACTGTTCTGAATTGTTTAGCCTCTAAGTAGATTGTCCAAACCTCTTTGTAGCCATCTACTATGCCTTTCATTCTCACTACTCTCCTATGATTTGATTGATCCTTGTAGGAGCATGGTTGTAGATCGGAACAGAGTTTATCCTCATCACTACATACACACTCCACCTTGTTGCTGATATATTGGCATCACATTGCACAATTTACTTATCTGTAGGCATGTGCAGCCAGTCCACCTCTCATTGAATGACACTCTCAAGTGATTTGTCCCTATCAACATTTCCTCATTTACACTATTTCCTATTAATCTTATCCCATTAAGACTCAACAATTGTAGTGTCTTGCCTTTGACTAGTCTTATTCCTTGTGCCTAATTGGAGTTGCAGACATCCATGCCTTCATTTTATTAATCTTCTTTTGACGAGTTGACAACCTCCTTAAACACCTGCCTCGATGTGCAATAGTGACTATATTTCTCATTACTTTATTTCTATTTTGGATGACTTGGGGCCAATGTATTCAGCAAGAATGAATTGCTGTGGAGCTTTTTTAACTACTTATTTTGGCTAGTTGAATCATGGACACTTGGCTGATTGTATGTTAATTAGGTATTTGGTTCACTAGTAATGCTGTCCCGTTTGTTTAGTCTACTAGTTTCCATCAGGCAGAATTCTAGACTAAGGGCATGTTTCAAAGGGTTGAGGTTGAGTCTTTTGTAATGTCCCTATTGTAGCTTTACTTGATTTACCCTAAAATTCCCAACTAGGGGTTGGATTGTGCTTGGAAATGGAAATTTAATTTAGACTTTGTAATGTCTCTTACTAAGGAGGCCGCCAATTTTCAACAATTAACATACATCACTATGCATTGAAGTGAGATTAAATTAAGAAACAATTAATGATTCATAATACATTTGATAGTTAACATACTTAAGTCCTAATTCCTTACTTCTCTCCTAATCATCAACCTTAAGGAGAATGAAAATTTACTTGTCATAGGGCACTTGGAAACCAATCTACTAGTAGGCTCCCTCAAAGTTTCCGGAACACATATTCATACCCATCTTGGGACTTGTTCCCCAAGGCCTCAGAAATACACGTCCTTAACCTATCTTGGGATTCACCTACCTTGTGAGGAATTACTCTTCTCCCTACACAAAACCAACCTATCTTCTAAGGGCTAATAGTGAGTGAGTAAGGAATATACTATAAATTATATAAATATCTCAAGTAATATAAATATAAATATATATATATATATATATATATATACACACACACACACACAACACACTAATATAAAGGAATTCCTCAGATGATAGGTGAATCCCAATATTGGCTATATATATACTAGCCCATATATTGTCCCCTTATTCATAATAACATTTAGATATATTGATTTGTAGATCAATTACAACATATCAACTTGTTACATAATACTCATCATCAATTAAATATAATCTTTTTTCCCTATGAACTCTTCCTTGTGCAGAGTGTCAAATATATTTTATAATTTGTAATCTTTCTCTCCTTAATGAGGGTGTTTGGTGTCCCTCTTTATCTTTATTTTCTTAGAGGTACCTCTCTTCAAATAGATATAATTTTTCATAATTACACCACCTCAATCACATCTTTCCATGATTGAATCATGATTGTTTATCATATATATTGCTTTTTAATTTTATTTTTATAACCTGTGCCTCTTTATGACCCAAATATAATCTTTGGTTATAAAATTGATTATTATGATGTCTGCTCTAATCACTAATTAGATAAACTTGAGTTTCTTGACAATATAGTTAAGGAATATAGATTATAAATTGTTGTTGCTTGTACTACTCATTCATCTATGTTGCTACCAATGATCAATCCTCTATCAACTAATTATTATGCAATATGTGACTCAATTATGATTTAGAACTAAGATATCGATGCGTCTAGTCTGGGCCTGGGTGCGATGCGGAGGTAGATGAATGCCGGATGCGATCCGAACGCCTTGTGGGTGCCACTCGAAAGCTACCCACAGGCATCCAGATACGTCGGATGACCACCCAGGGGCCACCCATAGGCATCCGGATGCGTCTGAATGCTATCTGTTGGCATCCGGACGCATCTGGATGCCTGTGGGTGGCTTCTAGGTGGCATAGATAGGGCATCTAGGAGCTTCCGGAACCCTCATTGACGACTTAGGCATATTCAACAGTGTTTGGATAGTAAATTGTTTGGAGGCCCTTCTGAAAGAGTAAACGTAGCCGATCGCCTATAGGTAGCAGGGGAACCACCTAGTGAATAGTAGGCATGATGTCGTCTTTGATACTGTTTAAGTGTAGAAGTTGAAGTTAACATTCTAGTGAAAATTTCTGCTGGAGTTATTCAAAGAGTCTTTCTTATAATTGCTGAGACTATTAGATGTCCTACTCTAAAAAGCTCCATCCCAAACTACAGCTCTGTAATAAATAGTTCCAGCAGGAACAACTCAAGCATCACCTACAGTTCAAGATCAAGACCGAGCCACCTGGGTTGAATCGTTTCTTGCTGCAGAACCCTAACAAGCAATGTAAGCAACACCAAATACAGTAGCAACACCCATAGCTCGAGCATTGATAATTAATATTTTGGCAATCCTTTTAAGTTTTGGCAATATTAATATAATATATTACAAAATTATTGTTAACAAATTATTTATTTTATAAATGTTAATAAATTAATTATAAATATATTAATATATCAATATTAAATAATAAATATTAATTTATACACACACACACATCCAAACACGTCCGCATCCAAAAAAAAATTTTACGCCACCACATACCCGCATCTCACATTTGCTTTTGATTCCACACCCGAATTGGCAACTTAGGTTTAGAATACTATTGATTCTAACCATTGATTGATGTTTTATGGAAAACATACCCAATCGCTATTATTCTTAATCACTGTCTCATTGTATTTGCCTTATACAATCTCCTTGTAAACATGTTCGATAGTTTTATTATCATTAATTGTTTTAGCAATTGAATGTTGATCCTTTGCAACATGTTTATTGATGACAGTTATATTAGTGTAGCTTATTTAATACTTGGTAACTTTAATATTATATATTATCGACTTCTTCAAGTATGTATCTTTTGATATACTTTTGCAATTTTGTCTCTTTTAGAGACTCTACAAAGTTTAAAATACATGAAACAACATGGGATGTAACAATTAAGATTTCAAATGGGGGATATGACACCTTCTGACCTATGCTTATTTTGAAGGAATAGTTACTCCCATTGTTTGCAAACTCTCAAAGTACTCTCCAAGTTTTTGGGCACTCTATTTTTTTGCTGGGCAAGTTTTCAGAAGTTTATCTCTCGCTATTTTATAGGCAAAAAAAATGGGTAAAAATGTTGTCACACGTAAAAGTTGGTTAAAATGTGCCACATGATTTAGCTATTTTGTCATGTCAATTTTTAAATTAATACATTTGGTATTTTAATTTTACTAAAAGAAGTTTCTTTAAGAGATTTTTATTCAGTACTTTTTAAGTTGCAAAGTTTATGAGTTTTTATCAAGTTTCATTATTACCAAGATTTCAATGTTTTGTAAATACCTTCTTATCGTTCCCTTTGGCTTCACAGATTTTAGTTGATGCCAAAAATGATATCTAGACTTTAGACATATGAATGAGCAACAACTTGGATTATTCATAATTTCATATGTCTGTCGAACAACTGTACTTATTTTTTTGGGGTTTGAATTGTGCAAACAGGGGTCTCATTAAGGCCCAAGGTGTATCCAAATTTGAATGCAATCTTCAGGTGAAGATAAGTGCTTTAAAGAAGGCAGCAAAACGACTAGCGACCCAAACATTTCTTAACACCAGACAATTTACTTTACACATTAATGCATACGTGAACAAGAGTTATCTTTTAGTCACACAGACCTCAGAAATGAAATGCATACTTTTGGCATTTGATTATGTTTTTGCATTTTGATCAAGATTTATCTATGGTTCTTTAGCATTCATTTTAAAATAAGAACTCCTGAAATGTTAAATGCATTTGGGTATTTGTAAATATATATTTTTGAGGTTAGTTCATTCTCGATAATATAAGCTTCATTTTTTTTGTCTTCTAATGTTTTCTTTGAGTGCTAAATCCAACGTTCCTCTTCTTTTAGCCATAGAAAATCATTGCCAAAACCATAAGTGCACCATAAATGTTGGTAATGCTACAATGTAGGTTGATGAATTTAGAATTTGTCACATATACATACATTTTGCATTATAATCTATAATTTAAGATGATTGCTTTAGTAGGATGCAAGGTTTTTTATGGCTTGTGGAAGTGCAATATTATGTTCATATTGGAAACTTGCTGATTTAATTATACAACACTTCAAAAAAAAGTTTAACCTCCTAGGACTATTGTTTGTATAGTCCCCATTTTCAGTCTCTTTAGTATTTTTGTTGGCTTCATCTTTTTCGGTACCTTGCTAGAGGGGGTGTTGATATTGGAAATGAGCCTAGCTGGTTTAGGGGACTCACACTTTTGAAAGTGAATTTGGCTTTTCATGTGTTCCCAAGATTTTTGGAGAAGCATCTATTTATAGTAAGTCTTGTAAATCATAGATAATTAAGCCTCCCATACACATTGATATCCACCTTCTACATAGATAATTATAGTTGTATTAATTCAAAATTGCAGCCTTGTAAATCCATACCTATTGACCATATATAGTATCTGTACCCATCCATCTTTATAAAAAGTATGTATATCAACTATTTGTCTATCTAAAACAAAAAAAAACTATCATTTTGAAAACCAAATGCCATATCAGAATATAGTAGAAGGCTTAGCTTGACCTCCTCCTCTTGGTGTCCTTGGGGCCACCGACTGTCATTACTAGGGGTCCTTTTGTATCCACCTCGACGCCCCTTTTCGCCATTTATTTTTCCATTCTCTTGGCATGCATTGCACGAGAAATCATCAAGAAATCTGGCCTACAATGCATATGTGCTGGTCCTTTTTCCACGTCCTCCACATCTCTAGAGTTGTCTATTATCCGTTCTTCTCCACAATTCAACAACATCGAAACCAATTCTCCTTTCCCTTCTCATCGCTGCAACTATCAAACCAAAAGCCTACCCTTTCTTTGTATGTTCTTGTCTAATTGGTCTAACAATCTTTAATTGTAACAACTTACATCTGTTAACATTCATTGCATGAAGAAAATAAACCAATGAAAGATAAACATCCACAAACATGCACCACAATAACACCAATATTTTCCCGTGGACACCCAATTGGGTAAAAACTCAAGAATTACACACTTCACCACAATTCAATAAGAGGTGCTACTTTTTCCATTCTACATAGTTCAATGATCAGCATTGTCTTGCCAGCATATTGCATGAACTTTGTAGCGACACAAATTTGTTTTTATCAACAACATTATATGAATATAATGAATGAATGAATTTTCAGCTTTGCTAGAGACAATATCCTATGTGGTATTTCGTATCCCTTACATCGATCTCGCTTCATTTCTCATTAATACATCATCACCATCATCTTAATCCTTTAATTGTTATCATTTCGTAGTGGTGGAACCTTGGCAAGTACCACAACAAAAACCCATTTATTGGCAAGATGTGTAGCGGACACCATCTACCATCTATTAGGTTCTAATCCACTTTACCCATTATAAGGTTAAGCCTCCCATACACATTGAAATACTTAGACAAATATCATCTATCCACCAATCATGGCTACATGATTCCAGATATCTATCATTATTCATCCTACCTTATACCATGATACCCATTCCAATGATTGTGTACCTAAATGGGGGCATATCCTCTGACCTAGTCAAGGGATTGGATCCTTGTGATCTTGAGGAAAATGCATGCTTCCACATTTACACATTTTCATAATAAATTTATCACATACCATGATATAGAAAACATATCCAACCATCATCATCCCATCCATGGATAAGAACATCTTATCAATGGAAGGGTTATTTTCTTATGGGTAAAATGGATAAGAACCTAATCGATGGTAGATGGTGCTTGCTACACATCTTGTCTATAAATGGACTCACCGTCTTTCATTTGGAGATTCTCAAAATCTCTTCAAAGCATTTTGAGTTTCACAAATCTGACCTTATGAATCCCTTTGTAACCTGTTTGGAGGATTTCTCAAGCCTCTTTTACATAGTTAGCTGCTGCTATGCTGAGGAATATATTGCCTCTGTTAAGGCTTCCTCTATCAAACTCAAGGCCTTTGCATCTTTCCTTGTCATCTCCTTCAACTAGGTGTTCAGGTTGTTTGTGAGGGTTGCATATTGAGCTGGATCAATCACATCTATGAACCCATTGACCACTATCTCCCACAAATCATATATGCAACCATCTTCGTCTTCATCTTCTTTGCCCAGACATATTTTTTTCCACTATACGATGGTGACTTTTGCAAACTCTTACTGTCTTCTCTAGCCATCTCTCCAACATAATAAAACTTCAATACCCAGAATAACAAATGCCCAACCCACTCTAAGACATAGGGCCAACTGACTCTAATACAATCTATGAGACAGAACCTAAACACAAATGGAGTGCACATGTCTGATACTAATTGTTTGGAAAACCTGCCCCCCCACCCCCCAAAAAAAAGAATATAAAGTTGCTGCTTTGTTTTCTAAACAACTGGCAATGCACCCAATAGACAACACAGAGATGGTTGGAAACGTTTTTTGTTTTCTATTAATCATAAAATGACATTTACAAAATATTGTAATTTTAGCTTACAAATGATTATGAACAAATCATCTATAGTGATCTAGAGCTACAACCAATCAAACTTTTGGTAGCTACCTACTACTGTAATGAACTCTCTTCTATTCTCTATTGCTGTTGCACATTCTCTTCTATGCTCAGAACTGTTGTTCACCATAACACATTCCTCCCCAAGTGTCGATTGATACAACATCCCTTCTATTCATCTCTTTTTGTCCTTCACAAAGTTTCCCTTTTGCATTCAAAACTCAAAATCACCAATCAGCATTTACTTCACTGGCAAAATCATTAACTGTTGTTATTTTGCATCAGGCGGAAGGAGGGATATATATCCAAAAAATATTTTCAAGTTAGTTTCTAACAGGTCGGTGCTGACGAAAGAGCTCAGATACAATGCATTCCCAATAATTGAGAATATAAAATGTGAATGGAATTATGTTGGTCCAAATAGACAGACCGCTGCCAGCATGTCTTGGCTATTATAATCAAAAGGATTAGAAGAGGTTCCCTCTTCACTGCTACTTTTAGTAGGCCATTTCATATATAGAAACAAATTTGGTAAGAACATGGTGGCCGAGGTATGTACATGAGACCCTCGAACATTTAAACCAGTTTTCCCAGGGATGACCTTATTGAAAAATCCTTTTGAATACACCACAGACAACTTTGATAGCCCTTGATAATCTTTTATCAAAAGCTTTATAGTCAACGTCTGGATCAATTACATTTTCTAGTTTTTGTTCTGCCTACTTGAAAGTGTAAGCTGGAAATTGAGCTTTTTCAAAATCTTCATTAGGATTAAAATTCTTCCATCAAGAATTTCTTGTAGAACAATGCCAAAGCCATATATCTCTCTTCTCTAAAATAGAAAAGGTTGAAAACTACTCGAGAGCAACATAGCTATGCATACCCCTTAAGGTTATAAATCATGGCTCTGTTCTCTGGTTAAAAGTTTTGTAAGCCCAAAGTTTGACACCTTCGCATTATAGTTATCATCTGAAAGGATATTAGATGCATGAAATTTTCACAGTCCATCATAATAAGTATGTAGATTTCTAGATTTTGACTGTGTGTGTATGTTTTTTCCATCAACGTTTCAGATTACACTCCATGATCCTTCTCTCTTTTCTAGCTCTCATCCTGATGATGGATCATGGAGTGTGATCCAAAACGTTGATGGAAAAAACTTACACAGTCAAATCCAGAAATCTACATACTTGTGAAAGAATATTTTTTGGCTTTATGTCATACAAATTATTCTCACAATATAATCTTCATGATGGTAAGAGAATACTTCCGTGG
Source organism: Chamaecyparis obtusa (assembly GCA_027943335.1). NCBI lineage: Eukaryota > Viridiplantae > Streptophyta > Pinopsida > Cupressales > Cupressaceae > Chamaecyparis > Chamaecyparis obtusa. The sequence continues at coordinate 195,284 of BSBK01011542.1, read as the reverse complement.
TTCCAAAGCCAATGATGTATCTTTTGTCCCAATACAAGATAACCTTGTTCTTTTTTTTTCTAAATAGGAATCTATCAAGAGATCAATTGGCCATGAATTCATACCAATAACCGATACAATCCCTCTGCAAAACCCTTGGAATCTCACGACATGAACATAATGTATGCTACAGATGCTAGCCACTTTTACATGGAGTTCTTTCTTATCTTTCCCAATACCCTTGACTTTTTCAAAGCCACTAGGTTGCCATATGGTAGAATACCTATATGACTATAAGAGAAATTGGTTGGTAGACGAGGCATATTGTTTAACCAATGGTGGCGAAAGAATTCATGTAAAGCAAAAGTTACAGGTGCCATTTATCTTCTAGGAAAAGAACAAAATAGCTAGGCATTCTGTTCTGACCTTTTCACACCTTTGCCCCATTGCGAATGGGAACCCCCTCTTTTGCTTGGCAGTAGAGTAGCTATTTGGCTTAGTCTAAATTTGGCAATGATTTTTGAAGTCCCAAGGTTGATGAAATGTAAAGGTTGAGCAAGTTTGAGAGTTAATTCGATGTCTAGGAGCAAAGGTGATTCGTGAGGTGAGTTTGTGGTCTGTTCGTCAAGGTAGGATCCGACACTAGTGAAAATATTGGATTGCTCTCAAATGGAATTCGTATGCACTTGCAAAATTTGATCTATCTAGGATGAGTAATCTAAAGTCTTGACCAATCTCATATGCGCAATTTGACGAGAATGCTTAACAAAGGCGTGTTGTTTCGATTTCACAATGACAAAATAGCAACTTTCATAAAACTCCTAGGCAATTTTCGATCAGAAGATAGTATTTGTGTTTTAATGGTTGAATTTAGATTGAGATGGCTAAAATTCTGATTTTAATTGATGAAGGAAGATCAAGAAAACAAGAGGAAATTGTTGGTTTGTGTATTGGTATTTTTCACTTAGAAATTTTAGAAAGTTGCTTCACTTAGAAAATCCCAAGCAAGGTCAGAAATTTAGAAAAATTGATTGGTAAATTTAGAAAAATTGACTTACAAGTGTGAAAACTGAACAGCTGGAAGGAGAAATTGATTTCCAAACCCAAGAAATCCAAACAAACAAGGAGGAAATCTAAATTTTCATGATAAAGTTCAAGACTCGGTAAAAATTTTGTGAACCAACCTCATTAGATAGTTCCAAGGAGAGGTTGGAATCACACCTTCCCTTTGGATAAATTCTAAGAATAGGTCAGAATCTGATCTTCCTAAGGGAAAAATTCCTAAATACTCAAGACTCCTTCCCAACACATCAATCGAGTGCAGGCATGAAAACTTCTGTGGAATTCAGTTTGTTCAAGATAAAATTCAAATAAAGAAAGACCAAGTTTCCAAATGCAAACTACAGTTAGATTAGAAACCGTGGAGATTGAACAAAGTAAGGGAAAACCCGAATGAGGTAAGGAAATCCGATCTGTGCAAGGAGAAGGAACCTTGAGAGGAAGTTGAAACCTGATTGATATAAACCAAGAAGAAAAATGTAATGTTTGATCAATTAGAAATCAAATGAGAGAATGAACAACTCGTGGTTATACCAGGGGGTGGGAGTAGGGACATGAATCAGTGTACCAACAAATCTTACCAATTTAAACTTTTTCAACTTCAATCACAAGATTCATATGTGATCTAACTAAGATGAACACAAGATGCATACATGGAGACCCTTATAGGAGAAAACCATGGCAAATCAATGATTTTATTGAATATCTTCATTTACAATGTTCGTAGGCACCAACCTACTAGAGGCACCAACCCCTACATTTGTGAGCACCAACCTAATAGAAGCATCAACTCTCAAATCTGAATATCGTGAGTACCAACCATTGGAAGCATCAACTCTCAAATCTGAATATTGTGAGCACCAACCATTGGAAGCACCAATTCCAATGCCCACTTCAGAATTCATGAGAATGAACCAACCCACTTAACGTATATCTAATTTTCCACCTTGACAATGGTACTATAACAACAGACGCTGGACCCATAATTTAGCATAACTCTGTTCCACAAAATAGTTATATTATCTTCCATAGATATGTTATGATCTCTTCATAGATCTGACATAATTCTACTTCAAAAATCTTCTATGAAATCCTCCACCAATCTGGTGGAAATTACTTGCATATCTAACACTATATCTTCTATGAAGTCCTCACATAACCTTCAAATTTGCCCATAGTTTGTTCACAATTTAGTCATCAGAATTACAGAAATCATTCACTATATGCTCTATCGTCTTCTTCTATGTATTCATCATTTGCGAGTTAATTTGTCTTGTATAATATCCTCTTTCAAATCTGCATGTTCAGATTCATATATCTTCTTGTATAAATGATTGATCATCATGCACTCTCTTTATACTCTCAACATTATGCACCTTCCATCCACAGGCATATAGTTAGTTTCACAGCACATATAAGAAGCAGTATTCTTTTAGATTATTTTCTCAAATCTGCATATCATATCTTTGCTAATTTATATGATTTATCTTTTAGATTACATGCTTTGGTACATACAATCTTCGATGCATATATAATGCATGATTACAGTTCTGACTCCTTTATCCATCTACATACTTCTCTGTTGTCAAATGATTTTTAGAATCCTATTATATATGTATCACACGTACTTTTCGTGAAAGATTTGTGTCCGTTTGTAACCGACTATCGCTTCAATTAATTTAACAATTGATTTACTTAAATCACATTTTTCATAATATTGACATATTTAATAAGTTGTTTCTTGGTATGGATCTGAAGGATAGTAGATTCACATTGTTTGATTACATTTTTCAAAGTTGAAAGACTAAATTGATAAAGAGTGATTTAAACCATTTAATAAAATGATTAAGCACTTTAAAAAATATTAAATCCTCCCCATATATTTGCATAAAATTATAGAGGCTTTCTCGTTTATGGCAGTAATGTTTTTCTCAGTCCCAATTACATAATTAAAAATTTGATAAGGAACATCTATTGTTTGGAGGAATCTTTATAATACATTGATGTACACTTTGAATTTTAATATTTTAAATATAAATATAATATTTTTAATAATTATTATGACCATTTTGATGGGGTATTTATAATAAATTAATTTACATGGCTATTGAATGAAAAAAATACCTGGAACAATCATTGCCAACATTATGTGCTCCCTCTTTATGGACATCCAAGGAGGAATGTTATTGTTGATTACAAAAATAGGCCACACCAAGTAAACTGATCTCATCTCTCCAAATGGATTGACACCGTCCGCTGCGAATGAAAGCTTGAGATTAAGAGGTTCTTCTTTAAAGCGTGGCCAAGTTTCCTTTATGTCCTTAAATGCAGAACCATCTGCATGCATTTGCATAATGTCATCTCGACTTCTATTGCATGCATGATAATCCATAAATTGTGCCAAGCTAGTGCACCTGAATAATTATTGCAGACGTGGATAATGAGAATATATCGAAGAACCTTGCGAGACACTTTTTTTGTTAGTTTATCTGATCGATATCTACTAATATGACAACCAGGGCATTCTGTTGCAAATTCATGTTGTTTATGATATATAATATGATCATTCAGACATGCATGTATTGTTTGATACTCCATTCCAATATCTTTCGAAATGGAAGATAATTCTCGGTACGAGCGAGGTAGAATGTTTGATGTTGGTAACAAAAACTCACCTATCAACCTACGACAAAAAATATAATTTGTTAATATAAAGAATATTAATGTTTTGATTAAGTAAAAATAGGTTTTGAAAGTCCCGTGAAACCCTTTACATCAGATTACAGATATAGCGAAGAAAGATCATAACCAACTGTGCATAAGCACCCAGAGAAAAACTCTCCAATAGAACATGGACAATATAGAAGGATAGGACAGCAAAAAGAAAAACAACGGACAACTATATGATATGAAGGCGATCACCAACCTGAATCACCATATTCTGCATATTATCAGCAGACTTTTTCAATTCTTCGAGCTCCCTGTCTTTGGCTCCCATCTTCCTGGTGTTTGCCCTTGTCCTCTTTCCCGGACCCATGGAAGCCTCAGGATCTTTGTCCTATTTACCATCATTACTCTTGTCAATCTTGTCCACCAACATCCTAACATGGTCATTAGAAGCTTTCAGTATATTCAAACTCTGCTCACCAATCTTTGTGATGACTCCCTCCAAATTGTTCATTCTTTTTTCCAGCACAGTCATCGTTTCCAACAGACCACCACCGAAATAATGGCTTCTTTCTCCCTAAAACTCTTTTCAAGCTTAAGAACCCTCTCCACCAATAAAGAATATTAATGTTAACTATAAGGAAATTACGACTAAAATAGATGAAAAAAGATGACATATATGACATACCTTAACATATGTGAGATTGCTATGTTGGATAAACCATTCATAACCTTGAAGTTCACCAACAACAATACAACGAAGAGAAGAGTTGTTTGGGAGACTTCATATAGGGGCTCGTATGCTTTCTTAAGTATAGGTATATCATCAGCATCATCATCATCATCATCATCATCATCAGCTGCACCAGTACCATCATCTTGATCAGCTGCGCCAATACCATCATCTTCAATTGCATTCTCTGTCGCGAGATCATCTTCTTCCATGAGATCATTATCTTTTGCTTCGATATTCACACCTCCATGTTCCCCAAGTTGGAAATCCACATTCTCTAGATTGTCATGGTCCATAACATGTAACCCAGGGTGGTTGACCAATGGACGAAAATCGTGCCCCCCTTCAATGTGACCATGCTGCCTACAATGTTTCTCAACTGTTCCGATCAAAATTCTCCGACAATAACATTTTCCATCACCTTTTCTTTTGAACTTAGACCACAATCTAGCAATTGTCTCCTTATTTTGTTCTGGGTTGATATTGTGAGACATGGTCTTTCTTCACAAGAAATATTCAGGCTATTACTATCAATCGAAAATAATAAAATATTACTATCAATTTAACTATAGTGTACCAACAGTGCATAAAAAAAATTCAACCTCTACTCTGAATATGGTATGAAATATGCATAAAATTATCACAAGTACCATTGTCATAGTAAGAGCAAACTAAAGATTTGATAAAATGCACTGCTTAGTATCAAATATGCATAGTAAGAGCAAACTAAAGATTCGATAAAAATGCATTTCTTAGTATCACCACAATTTGGGTAGAAAAAACAAATCTTTTACTTTAATCATTTTCTTTCCATTGTATATACATATACATATAACTATTTATGCATCAAGACCCAACAAAGCACTGCGATTATTGCACAAAGAAGACATTGTAGAAACATGACATCGGCTTTGTAGTTAGCCTCTAATCTTTCCATTGACGCAATAGTTCTCTCCAGAGCCTTGCAAGACTTGCAGTCATCATCCACAATAGCTATATGTGTACGTAGTGCAGATGATGTAGACAAAGATGGGGCGTCATCGGCCCAGTGAAAGAAGTTGCATCCACTGCCATCCTATTTTATAAATCTAAGTTAGTATTGTTATAATGATTAATATTTATTCTTTGTAAACATTAAATATGGTGCAATTAACAATCTTTTTCTTATTTATGCACGTCCAAAATTTATGGTCCAGATTCTCCTTTGTGTGTGACGTCCTCAACACAGCGCGCACTCCATCACCACAGTCACACAAATGGACATTTATCATAGTCATAGAAACCTGTTTATTTTTAGAAGGAATACACGTCCAAGGAGTACCATCAGAAATATTGACCGTTTAAAATCAAGAATTATTTAGTGTTATTAATTTAACTAATTTAATCATCATTAGGTGATAAACAAGATGGTGGCTTCAATTAGGTCCATTTCTAAAGACTGTCCAACAATTGGGATCTTGAGGATTATTCCTTCACACACTTTCTTTGTAAAATTGCCCAATTTCATTGCCAAATTTCAGGGTACATTGTTAAAATAGAGAATATTCTCCGAAACAACCTAGACCAAGCTTTTGGTATATGAAAGTACTTGATAAAGGGTATCTTAAAAGACTGTTTGTTTAGCAAATGTTTTGGAAAAGAATGGAGTAATGAATTTAACATCGCTATTGGAGACCTATTTGACAGGGCTATTAGGCCTATAAGGAGACATTTGGAGTTTATAGCATAATCAGGTGTTTAGGTGATTAGACAAGGAGTGGCAGATCTTGTCTTATGTAAATAAGTTCTGTAATGTGTTCATAAAATAAATGAACCTTAGCATGGTTCCTGATTATTTGGTGATTGATGCACGTAGACAATCAACATGGCATTGATGCTCCATGCAGCCAACATTGTCATGATGCAATTTAACATTGATCTATATTACGATCACTCTTAAATGGCACCATGCCATACTAACTTGATGAAGGATCAGTGACACACTTTGACCACACTCATTAGTCACTAACAATAACCAAAATCAAACCACCAAACCTTTTTGTGGCAATAAAGTTTGGGGAGATGTAGAATCTATCCAATCTACCATTTTTTCACAAAATTGCCTATAGAGAACTAGTGGAGTCTTTGTACATTTTGTTTTCCCATTATTGGATCATACATGCCCAAGGAGTTTCAAGCAAGCATCCAAATCTCAAATTCATGATGTGGAAGAAGATAATCATGTAAAAGTATTCTAACCTAAACACAATTGTTATTAGGATCTATTCATACTCCAAAAGTTGACTTGGCAAGCTAAGGTGCGAGACACAAAACTGCTCCTCCACTACCTTCATGGTGGTTGGTGTGAAAAAATTTCAACCTCTTACCACATAGCAACAAGGGTGGCATCAAGATGAGTGGTTAACTTTGAATTCTTGAATTATAAGGACATCCGTGTGATTATGGTGAATTGATTCTTTAACTTGATACTTGCAATATGGGATGGTTAATCCCCTCACATTCCATTATTGTGTGTGAAAGTTCATTGAGAGTCATGGATATCGTCATCTATGAGGAGAGCATGGGACTAATTAGAAGAAAAAAGTGCTTAGGTGTCATGAGGATCATTAATAGGAGTTTTTTTTCTCTAGGATGCCGCAAACACATTCTTAAGAAGTTTTATGAATGAGATTTTAGGGGGCTCTTTGGTTGAGAGGATGAGGACACAAGGTTTTCTTGAGGGGGCTTTGGGAGAAGGGGGGTTAAAAAAAATTGAAGTCTATTTCTGAATGCAAGACTTCTTTGAAAGAATCATTACTAGTAGGTTGGGAGTAAGGAGAAGGGACTTAATGGGTTGGCTAGGATACGAGATACGAGAGTTGTTAGAAGGGTGTGGGTTTATAGAAGTGGTTGGAGATTCTAAACCAATACCAAAACCTTAAGGTTGATGGGGTTTATGGCGAGGCCAATCTTGAGTGAGGTGTCCTTCCTTTTTGTAGGAAAAAACATGCACAAACAGCTTGGAGATAAATAATCCATTGTGTGAACTCAAAGTCCGGGCCTAAGAGCTCAATATATTTTGGGAGTGGCTAAATTGAGTCCATTTCTACACAAATCCATTGATGCACTTTGGAAGCTACCATATTCATTTGTGTTAGGCTTGCATCACATTACCCTTCCCAATTGAATTTCTATGTTAAAAAATGGTGTGCAGACCAAGTTTAGGAGAGGAAGTTCCACTTACATTAGGTAAAGTTTGAATTTTTATATCCCTTTCTAGATAGAAATTGTTTATGTCCAAAAATTAGAGGTGGAGGAAACATGTCTTTCCACAAAAAATCCAAGATCCATAATGAAGGGTTTCTTTAATTTGATCTACATTCAAAGATGTGCAAGCTACATATCCCCTTCTATACCTCGAAGGATTCTACTAACGATCCCGTTTACTCCCAATTTTTACACGTCCATTTGAAAAGGTTTTTGTTTAGTTGAAATTCCTTTTAAGAAAAAGATAATGATTGATTAGAATTTGAAATCATGAGTAACTGTAGTATTATTATGGTTTTAATTTTATCTCTGTTTTTAAGAACCAGTGAATAAAGTTTTTTTCGAGTATCTTGTTGTTTCATTGTTTCAGCATCTTCATTTTTGGTTAATGTTCTCTCCGTCTGTCCAAATGTTAATGGAGTCTTAGTTTCCATCTATCGGCATTGGTTTTGCTGAGTAATCAATGCATAACAGGGTCGATCCCTCAATATCGTTCCAAATTGGGTTTTATTGCATGGTTTCATATTTATTTTTTCTTATTGAATGGTCTGCGAAAGAGAAGAGTGAGACTCGGCTATAGGAAGAACATGGAGTGTGTTGTGAATGTTAGGTGAACAAGAGCCAATAGCAACTCAGCCATATCTATCCAAAAACCTCACAAAAATGAAGAACTAGCTTCTAGAAACAACACAAAATAAAAACTTTAAAAACAAAATACAAACAATAGATCTCTTTAGTTAGGGCACACTTACAGGTGGTCGATTCAAGGTGTTCATGGCATGTAATGACACTGATCTCTTCTTTGGCGTGTAATGGCTCTCCTCTCTTCTTTGGCGCGTAATCGCTCTGCTATGTCATGTAACATAATGAATTGAAATGAAACTTTTTTAAAAAAAATTATGCCCGTGTGCGTCAAAATTATGACGAATGATCTTGTTAGTCATAATTTCGACGAACACGGGCATAAATTGGAAAAAAATACAAGTTTTCCTTCTCCATTCTGACCAAGCAAAACAATTTTGCAACTTGATTAGAAATTTTGATCAAAATTTAGGGTCAAATGTACTAGTGAGTAGAGTTAGAAGTATTTCTAGGTGAGTTCAAAGGGGGATTATCAACATCAGAGACACTTGATCTCTGAGATTTCATTGCCCTCTTCTTTTTGATCCAACTTTCAGTAAGCTTTAGGACTCCCCTAGTCCTCTGATTAATGTTATCTTCTAAATCTATATCCCAATTAATAGATGGCATTACTGGTTCATCAGGTTCTTGGTTGCCAGGTTCATAGAGATCAGAGTTATCCTCTTCCAAGTTTGTAATGTCCACTTTCGCCTGTAGGGATACAACTTGAGCAAGAACCATCCTCATATGGTCTCTTTTCATCACCTCAGCTTCATCATGACAATCCTCCCAAAAATTTTCTAAATGTGAGGTAGGAGGACGAATCATTAGTCCCAAACTTCGTGAGTTAAAAAATGAGAGGTGTGATAAGGATGATCTAATTCATCAAACTGAGAAACATGGTCAAATGAGAGGTTTTTCTTTTCCATTTGATCCATGTGGAATATCTTAGTGTAGCCATCTTGATGATGGTGGGAGGATGTTGAAATCAGACATGTTAAGAATTCCAAGATGAGGAAGAAAGGGAGCTATTTTAACAAACCATTTAATGGATTTGTTTGACGTTTTAATTTGTAAATACTTGTACATAGTAGAGTAGATGTTCCCATGTTTCCAAGAAGTGCATGAGCATAACTATTTCTCCCCTAGACATAACAAATTTTGATGTTCTTAGGTTATAAAAGTTCCAACTTTCATTTTGTGACCAAAATCCATTATGTTTCTGATGTTAGTGACTCCATGCCCAATGGATTGCTTCAAAGACACTAATCTTATTCTTAGCACGCAAGCATTGCCTTTAAGTTGCCAAAAATGTGGACCATTTTAGCCCCCATTCGCCCACACAGACAACTGATCTAAGAGATCTTTCATGGGATAATCTCTATAAGTCCTCGACATAGGAAGTGCATTGCATTTTCTACACTATTCAATTTGGTCGTACAAAGTGTGTTGTATTTTTTATCATTACGCTATTTCACATAATAGAAAATAAAGGAGTTGCGAAATTGTGATATTTCACCATTTTGCCAAGCATTAAAAAGAAGGGATGCAAAATGGCGATGGCCAAAGATTTAGTTTGTTTTCAACAATCGGGGTCACTTGGCTTGTTTCTTGGATAATTTTTTGGGCAATATTATACGTTAATATTGTGGGTCGCAGTACTTTATTTCAAAAGGATTTTGGTGCTAATCATCTTGTGGGCCCCAGTTAACTTTGTTTCAAATAATTTAGACAATGATCATCTTCTCTAAGATCAATAACTCAGGTTTATTGTGTTTGCACGATTAAATTCAAAGAGTAGGAAATGTTAAGTGCATAGTTGCACATGGCGAAAAGCGTAGTGTATTTTCGACCATTTTGGCTGAAAATGTTGTGTGTGATTGAAACATGGCCTGAGAACAGAATATTTATTTCCAAACTACATTTTCTCAACTTCTACACGCGACACAAACACATTTCCTTCCTTTGTTGCCACTTGTAGAGGGCATGGGCTTGGTTTTCTTGACTGCAAGGGCATTTATTGGCCCATTTTCTGTCATTCCATGGATCATATTTACATAGAAATCATATTTGTTCAGATTTATTCTACTTGGGATATATTTTCTCCTACAAGAGTGTCTTCATTTATGGGTTGTTTCCTGTCACTTCCATGATGAGATATTTGCATAGAATCAGATTTTTATTTGATATTTCTTGACTGCAATTTTGTAACTTAACTCCAATTGCTTGGATTTTGAACTTCACAAATGTAATTAGAGTTATACCTGAACTCTATAAATGCAAAGTTTGTACATATTTTATGTTGTTCTTCTCTTATTTTCTTTGTAGCAGTTATGCTCTGCAATTGTAAATTTCCTTTGCCTTCCGTTAATGAAATTATCTTCTTTTACCTCTTCTCACCATTTTAGTATATTGTGCATGTCTTCTGTCTTGTGCTGAGTGTTTCTTTCCTATTTTTAAAAAGTTTTATATGTTGTCTATATAATGCTTGTGAATGCTATATAAGTGAGTGCATCTTTCCTTATAGCATTTCATTATTTCTGGTCTGCATGTGGGTTTTGGGAAATATTTTAGAGTTGAGGACTATGTTTTTGGGTTTTTATTGGTGTTATGTGTAGCCACAGGCAAGAAGAAACCAAAGTATCAATCATGTGCATCACCCCTTTAATTTTCAACATTTCCATTTCAGCATCTCCTTCTCCCTTTTCCTCAAAAGAAGTAGTTTTAGGCGTGCATCCTGATTGTAATGAAGTTGGGATTCTCTAGAGATTCAATCTCATTAGTCAAGTCCTAGACTTGGATATTGTTTCCATCTTTCACAAGGTTTCCTAGGTCGCTAACCACCTTCTAGGAATGGGTGTAAACTTTTGTGACAATAGGTTTCTAACACATGTGTGAGCAACCTTGAGCCTTGTATCCATAAATGAGCCATCCCTTTAAAATCATTTTCCCTCCAAAATCCTTCCCTCTTGGCTTACGTGGATCCTACATGGATGTCACATGGATTCACTGTCACCCAAGCCTTCTTGTCTCTCCCAAAAGTCTATAAATAGAAGGCTTTTCAAGAGCATTTCATTGACCATCTTTATGCAAAGTTGACATGCTCATTTGAGAGAAACAATCATAAACCATACCATCATTATTACAAAACACTTCCATGAATCCATCTGACCTCCATTGAATCTTTGAGTACATACCCTTTTGAGAACACATACTCCATCCTTGGAAAAATCCATTGTGCAAAGGAGGAGGTTTCTTGGGTTTGTGAGGTTTCCACATTCTCATGTTTTCTAGTTTCCTTTTTGCATAAGTCTAATCTATTTCTTGAATATTTAGCATGTTTTGTGCTCTCTAAGAATCATTTTTAATAGTATAAAGTAGTAAATTGCTTTTTATTTTTCATTTTCATCCCCTTGAGATAATAAGACACTAAATGAATGTTTTATTGTTGATATGTATATAATTAAAGACTTTCCTTGAATACGTGGCATTATTATAGGTGGATTCATCAAATACTTCTTGAAGAGTTCAAATGCTTCCTCACATTGATTATGCCACTTGAAAAGAGTGTCCTTGTGGAGAAGTTGAGTATATGGATGATATTTTTAGGCCAATTTGGAAATGAAAATCCTTATGGATTGTAACCTTCCTTTAAGTGATCTCATTTAACTTATGCTTCTTGGTGCCCCTATTTCCATCATTTCTTTAACTTTTGAGGGATCTACTTCCCTTCCTTTTTCTAACACTATGTAACCAAGTAGTTTTCTATATTATACTCCAAATGCACACTTCTTAGGATTCAATCTCACTTTGAATTTATCTAGCCTTGTGAAAATATTCTCTAACATTGGAAGATGTTATTTCCTTGTATGAGACTTAGCTAGGATGTCATCAACACAATATTATAGGAACTTATGCATCATATCCTGAAATAAGTAGTCATGGATCTTTGGTATGATTCTCAAGCATTTTTAATATAAAAATGAATTATATTCCAACAAAAAGTACCCTAGGCACATGTAAATGCAGTTTTCTCTTGGTCTTCACGTGCTATTTGTTGTCAGTGGGCCAACGTCCCTCGTAGGGATTTGCGACATGGCTTAACAATCTCATGTGTCTTCTATAAGTCTAGTGGTTGTATCGGGCATTGATAGGTCGATATTTTGGTACAACAGGAAACTACTCGCTTGTAACAAGTGCTATCAGAGCTTGGTCATAGGTTCGAATCCATACACACTACGAAGAGTGACACTGGGAGGGGGGTTGTTGGCAGTGGGCCAATGTCCCTTGTAGGTATTCGTGACATGGCTTAATATCCTCTTATGTCTTCTATATTCTAGTGATTGTATTAGGCATTGACAGTTCAATCTTTTGGTGCAACAAACAATCTCTACTTGTAACACTATCTTATTTGGTTATATCTACTTAATCCATTAATGAGTGAAAACGTAGAATGACTTTGTAAGTCTTCTAAAGCATCAATGCTTGACAATGAAAAATAATCTTTAGGACATGCTAAGTTTAATTCCCTAAAATTTGTTCACACTCTAATTGATTTATCCGGCTTAGAAACTGGTACAATATTGGATATCCATTCGTCATAATCAATTTCTCTTATGAATCCAACCTTTAACAACTTCTCCAATTCTTCCTTTACTAATAATGCAATGTGAGGGTGCATTTGACTTAGTTTTTGTTTAACTAGTTTGGCTCCCATCTTTATGTTCACATGATTTATAATGAGATTTGGATCTAGTCCCACCATATCTTCATAGTAGAATACAAAATTAACTTGTCTCTCCTTAAAAAATTCAATGAATTCTTGTTTTTCCTCTAGTGTCAAAGATGTTGTAAGATTATGATATTAGGTTATGATTTTGTACAAATGTTCACATTTTTCATAGGTTCAATCAATATAGGTGATATTTCCCCAATAGTGATCTATTAATGTATCCAATAACTCTTCCTTAGGTTCTACAATTGGTTTTTCACCTTTAAAAATATCTTTTATTTTTACTTTTTTTGGTCTAGTACTACCTTATTGTGGTTTTCACCACTAGACCGCTTGATTTTTTATTTATTCTTTTCTTTTTTATTTTTCACTAAGAGTTTGGAAACCTTCCTCCCTTATTTCTCCTTGATAGATTTCATTTATGGAAGAAGGTTCAACCACATTTAGGTACAAGGCCAAGTAATTATTATTTGGAAATGAGGGAATGTCATTTGGCTCTATTGAATCCCAATCAATCAATTCGGGATGGACAAGGGACACAAACACATTGGATAGGTTGAAATGTACAAAGTTTAAGGACATGACCTCATTTGATAGTTCATATATTGTATCCCATGAAGGTACATATATGTTTCTCCTATTCATTGAGATTCATTTGATTCTTTCCTTGAAGTGGGATCTTGACTACTATTTGAACTTGATCCCTAGATTGAACTTGATCCACAATTTGATCTTGATATGGGAGCATAAGTATTGATCACATCCACTTCTTTTTCATGAAAAGATTCTTTGGACATGGAATCCCATTACCATTCATTAAACTCATCATCACTTTGGGAACTAACTTTCAAATTTTCTTCATAAAAATGTGAAGGATTCTTTTGAGTGTATCCTTGTTCCATGTACCCTAATCCTTATTTTTCTTTGCTATCCCTCCAAATTATTTCTATGGGTTCTAACAAGCCTTAATTGTTCTTTCCTAAAGGACCTTTTCCATACTTGTATGTATGGATAGTAATATTTTGGATCCTTTCTTCATTGGAATTTTATGGATGATTGGAACTTGATGCTTTTTCATCTTTATAAAGCAATTTTAAAAATTCATCATCATTGTCTTTTTCTTGAGACGAAGGAATACTACCTCTCACAAAATGTTTATTTTATTTCTTAGGAAAAGGATGATTAAATGGTTTACCATGAGACCTATGAGAAATAGGTAAATCCATCATGGAAAAAGAATATTATCCTACCTCTTTTTTCTTGATCTTACATTGTTTCTCAAAATTATTCATCATTTTATCCATCTTTTGATAATGGACTTCTTTTCGATCTAAAAAGATAACTTTCTATTTTTCCTTAGTCGAATTAGGTAAGTTAGTCTTTTCATGATTTGAAACCACCATATAACTTTCCTCTTTGATTTTTTTTTAATATGGAACTTTTACTAGATCTCATATCTTGATTTGTCTCTTCAAGTGTGTGTGATGTAGAAATTTCACTATTATATAGGACCAATGAGTCATCCGAAGGCTTGATATCATTGCCATATTGGAAAGGATTTAAGTCCCCACTTATAGTGATCTCTTGACCCATGTAAGGAAATTTAAAACATTGATGATATGTTGAAGGCATTGCTTACATTTCATGGATCTGTGACCTTCCTAAAAAAATATTGTATGTTAACTTGAGGTCAAGAACTTGAATAATTGTATCCTTTTCGATCGGACCAACTCAAATAGGTAAAAAAACTTTTCCTTTTGAAGACCTTTCTTCATCATCATAAGCTTTGATATTGATTATTCTTTTTAGATAAACAACTTCTTTTGGAATATCCTAATATTTTACAACACTCAAAGTACAAATGTTTAGGCCAGCTCCTCCATCAATGAGGACTCTTTTGACTCGGTGTTTATGAATTAAGACTTAAATATGCAAGGGAGAATTTTGGAGATTATTAACGGACATGTCATCTTATTTGGAAAATGATATAAAATGAGGTTCAATAAGTTATCCCAACATGTTTTAAATCTATCTTCATCCAATTCATTTGGAATGGTTGTCTCAACAAGAGATTTCTCCAAAATTTCTTTGTGAGTTGGGTAAATTTTTTAAAATTTCAAGATTTATATTTGAGAAGGTGTCTTTTAGAGTTGGTAAAAAATATTGTATTGTCTCAAAGATGAAGATGATTTATTAGGCCAAGTAGCTTTAGGGGTAGTCCCTTACAATGTGACCTTTGAAGTTTCCCCCCTAGTTACAACATTAGAGGTTTATTTTTCTTATTTTTCCTTAACCACAATGACATTTATGGTATTCTCATATCCTGATAGAGAATTTATGATGTTGTCTTGATTAAGTAAAATCAAGTTTTGAAAGGACTGTAAACCTTGTACAAGAGACCGAAAGATATAGCAATAGAGTGCAGGAAACAAGTGTGACTCAACACCTAAGAATAGATTGTGTTTTAGCAACAAGCTCCCACAACTTGGATCAATACAACAGAACAAGATCCCACGCCAAGGGGAACTCAAGATCCACCCTTATGGGATCACAGGGTCATGTCAAAAGAGGGATTAGACAATTTAGATTTCTTCCCTTTAACTTTCATCCAACCATCTTCCACCTTAGCAGTAGCATTCTGCCAATCCAATGAACTAACAGAAAGGCCCACACCAACACGGCTAGCTACACAAAAATACACCACTAGGACAGGGGTAGCAACAACACCGAGATGAGAGAAAGTCCCAACACACGAGCCACCAAAAGTATCACTGGGTGAAACAGGGACAACAGAACCATCACCCACAACCACTGGGACAGAACTAGCCCCCACACCCATCAAAGAGACAGTTCTAGAAGTATCATCCCTAAGATAAACAGGGACAGCAGAACCCACAACAATCGAACCAACACCATCACTGGGATGAGGAAAAACAACAGACGAAGGGATAGCGCAAGCTTCATCCCCCAAAATAGGAAATGATCTAGTGATAGCATCTGAAACAACTAAATGAGATGAAGCATTATGAACCGTATAATGCTGATCTGAAGCTCCCTTCCACCATGATGAGAATTTATTTGATTTACCCTTTCTAGAATCACAACTAGCTGCAATATGACTAGTCTTGAAGCATTTTCTGTATCTAAAGAGGATGCCTTCATAGTCTAAGGGTTGGATCCAGGATCCATTAGGAGAGGATAGCTTAATAATCTCAGGTAAACCCTTTAAAACATCAACCTCCACAAGAATGCATGCATATGTGGTATGAAAAACATCTGATCAATCTGAGTCAACCATCCAAAAATCTCTGAGAGCTTCCCCCGCAGATTCCAAAACAAAATCCAGCCATAGGTGAAGAGGGAGATTGGGAAGCCTGACCCACAAAGGCATCTTACTAAAAGATTCAGTATCAGGGTTAAAGTCTTGGCACCAAGGTTTAGCCAAAAGAGGAAAATGATTTTCCCAACTGAAATGGGCACATAATTTTTTTTTCTATCTTCAACATTTTCAAATTTGGCAATAAAAAAACCTTTAGCCATATGGTAAATCTAAATAGTATCAAAGAGTATGGGCTTCCAATGCTCAGAAATCCAAGTGTGAAGCTTTGGCAACGAAGGCCAAAAACCTCTAAATCTGAAAATAGTCGCTTTAGTTGAAAAATCAGAAGCAATTTGATAAATCTCATCCACTATATCTAGTTCCAGAGGGACCATAATAGGTGCCATAATAGAAATAGGAGTAAAATCATGGGATTTAACATCATTAGAAAAACTCTTACCCCAAACATTCTGAGCGGGATCCGAGGAGGGAGGAGTAGAGCCAAACACCTCAGCATCAAAAGAAACCACATTAAACTTCGAAACCCCTTCCACACAAGAGCCAACAACACCCAAATGAGCAGATGCACTAGACCAGGGATACGAGATAGGGGCCACCGACACAACATCCAAACCCTTGGCCGAAGCATCTGACAAAGGGAAAATAGTCCCAACATCAAACACAATGAAAGGGGCAGCCACACCTGTAGAAGAAAGCGATGCATGACCACAAGAATCTACTCCCATAGGTGAGCCCTTGGGATGACTAGGGCCAACAACATACGTGAGTCAAGCACCATTTGAAATCGATGAAAGAGCGGGAGCCATTGAGAAGTGTTTAGTTACTTTAAATTTTACTTTATGGTGTCATTTATGATGTTGTCATAGGTATGGGAAAATTTTACTTTATCATTACCTCTTATGTTTTGATTAAGTAAAAAATAGGTTTTGAAAGGACCCGAAACCTTATACAAGACATCAAAAGATAAACCAATAGAAGTACAAAGGACAGTTGTGAGTCACCACCAAGAAAGAGAGGGTAAAGGAAGAGCCCCAAAGGACCCTACCCACCAAACAGAGAACAACCTCCAAGACCTACACATAACATTTCTTCCTAGATTTTTGGGACCTAAGAGCCATATCAAAGGAGGGTTGGGGACGTTTTGAATTTTTACCCTTGACTTTAGTTCAACCTTCCTCCACCAATGAAGCCTCTTTCTGCCAATCCAAAGAATCCAGGATAGACATCCCTCCAGAAGAGACTGGAGGAGAACCTGGACCAGACAACCCACAAGTGTTAGATTTGACAAACGCAAATCATCCCAAGAACACCTGCATGCAAGACTGTCACAAAGAAGAAGCAAAAAGACAGAAAGCTATGGCGGCCAAAAGGCCAGAGACTGCAAAACCATGTTGCAAGAAAATAATCTTCTATTAACAATGATAAAAAATAATACAATCTCCTTATTGAAATGAAAGAAGTGAATCCTTATAAAAGGAAACACGAAACCCTAAAGGCTAAAACCCTAAAGAATTATAAAGCGCCTAAGTGAAACTTAAGCCTAGAGTATGATAAACTAATAATTAAATGATTTAATTATTAGCTAACATAAGACTACTCTAACACCCCCCCTTAAGTGTAACTTAGGGAGAAGCAAAAAAAGCTAAACTACTGCAGAAAGCAGGAAAGATGGGTCCCGGCAACTAGGCCTGATCAGGTACCCAAACATAAAGCAAAAGATGTCCCAGAGAAAGGAACAAGAAGAGAGCAAGAAACTCCTCTGAAGCATGTCTGAAAACTCTGTCAGAAGATACTGCTGGAACCCCCACTGAAGTGCATGACTAGGTAGAGAAGACAAGTGTCTGAAGAGCTGATCAATCGAACCAGGAAGCAATAGAACCAACAGGTGAACCCCCCCATAATGCTGAACTGGGAGAGGTGACAGGAACACTGAAATGCGATGCCAAAAATAGCGGCAGAAGAAGAACCAGGAACACCAACAGTGCAACAGAAGCACACACACAGGATAAAGGGCGGTGTCATAGACACAGTCTACATGGGCTAATGTCGTGGAAGGTACGCTCACTTGACAAGAGTGGATGCGCCTATAGTGGCAAATGCATCAGAATCCCCCCATGGCACTTTATAACTGAGTGCGAATACTAAAACTGAACCAGGTGAAAAAGATCCCAAAAATGCAGAAGAGGGCACTTTATCTCAGTGCGTTTATAGAACAAAGATACATCAGAAAGAGCATGCAAGCTCAGAAGTCAGAAAGAAGAGTGCACTAAGAAACCAGAAGAAGAGATCCCCGGACCTGTAGAACCAAGCACACCACCAGAGGGCATAAACTGCATAACTCGAAGGAGTGAAAACCTGGAGCAGAATCTGGAAGAAATACCTCTGCCACTGAATAGTACACAGAATCAGCTTTCCGACGATATCTCGTTTGCCGAAAAAGGAGTCCGGATGAGCCAGATATGACTCCCGGAAGGCAAAAAGAGACATCAGACTTCAACAGCAAAAAACACTGTTGAAACGGTGGAACCAAAAACCCTAACCTCCATCATCGGAAAGAGCTCGGAAAGAGCTTTCCGACGATATAAAGAAGTCAGAAAAAGACCCCAGTATGCTCTCTGTAGAGCGAAAAAGGCCCAGGTACCCCCAAAAAACTCACCAAGGCATGTTTTAAGCCCCTGGGGTTAAAAAAAAGGGCCCCTGGGCGCATGGCGCGCGCAGGGGGCTGGAACCGGAGCTCCCGGTCATCCATATGACCGCCTTTAGGGCCCGCGGGCTTAAAAACCCGCCGGGGGCCCAGGCGGCGGCGCGGCCAGCGGAGCAGTGCGCCGCTGGAGCGAAGCGGGGCCGGGAACGCAGAGCGGAGCGGGGTCGCGGAGGGCGGCGGAGCGGGGCCGGAGCCGCAGAGCGGAGTGGGGGCCGCGGAGGGCGGCGGAGCGGTGGCGGAGCCGGGGTGGGCGGCAGCTGGGCGGGCCGCGGGTGGCGCGGTGGCGGGGGCCGCGGCTGCGGTGGCCGCTCGGGCGATGGCCGCGGCTGCGGTTGCTGCTGGGCGGCGCGGGGGTGGCCGCTGGGCGGCGCCCCCAAAATTTTTTTTTTTTTTTTAAAAATCGCCGTTTGAACCCGCCTCGGAGTGCGTGCCAGGGCCGTACGGCCCTAGTATGCAAAAAAATTTTGCCTCAGATGCCACTGTGTCCAAAATGGATAAGTTTTATATGGATTTAGGGGTTCTTGGGCCTTCCGGACACAATGGTGGTGTCCGTTTTTGCCCAAGGTGAGCCAAATTTCGGCTCCCCCCCAGATCCACAAAAAAACTTCTGAAACCCTTCTGCTTCTGGCACGCTTCAACGAAACTCGAACAGCGAACAGCAAGATGGCTCTGATACCATGTTAGATTTGACAAACGCAAATCATCCCAAGAACACCTGCATGCAAGACTGTCACAAAGAAGAAGCAAAAAGACAGAAAGCTATGGCGGCCAAAAGGCCAGAGACTGCAAAACCATGTTGCAAGAAAATAATCTTCTATTAACAATGATAAAAAATAATACAATCTCCTTATTGAAATGAAAGAAGTGAATCCTTATAAAAGGAAACACGAAACCCTAAAGGCTAAAACCCTAAAGAATTATAAAGCGCCTAAGTGAAACTTAAGCCTAGAGTATGATAAACTAATAATTAAATGATTTAATTATTAGCTAACATAAGACTACTCTAACAATAAGAAGAACCAACAAGATCATCTCCAAGAACACCCAGAGCACAGGAAGGATCAGAAACATGAATCTCCCCTTCCGCCACAAGGGGTAGAGCAACATCCATAACATCAATCGGACCAAGACAACCACCAGTAGCCGGAATAGGATAGTTGGCAACAACAACAACCATCACAGGCATAGCCATATCAATCTGATCAGGATAGTCACCAGCAACCGGAATAGGACAGCTGGCAACATCAGCCAGCTTAAATGAAGAAACATCCTTCTGAGAATCAACTTTATGAACAGAGTAGTGCTGGGCAGAGACCCTCGACCACCAGGATGGATTTTTCTTCAGTTTCAACTTTTTAGAAGTACATCTTGCAGCAACATGTCCCATCATGAGGCATTTCTTGTATTTGAATGGTATGCCCTCATAATCGAGAGATTGAATCCAAGAGCCCTTAGGAGTCACAAGTCTTGTAAGATTTCACAAATGTGCAAATCCACAAAAAACCAAGATCACCTGCAAGCAAAATACCAGAAGCTGGAGCGAAAACCTAAGAGAGAGAGAGAGCAAGGGTTTTGAGAATCTCAGCGGAGTGAAAGCAAAATTGTATTTCCCAAAAGTATAAACAATAATTACAAAAAGCGGCTTATAAGGTGAGAAACCCTAAAGCCGGAGAAAGCTAGGTTTGTGCATTTAATAATTAATAAACGTATTAATTATTATGCACCTAAATGACAAGCTTAAGTGAAAAAAGAATAATAGTGACCTTTAATAATTAAATCAGATAGACTTAATTATAAAGGTAAATATACTATTACTCTAACACCCCCCCTTAAGCAAAGCTCAGGAGGAAACTAACCTAGCACAGCTAAGAAAGCAGGAAAATGGGTCCCGGCAACAAGGCCTGATCAGGTACCCAACAACAAAGAAATCTCTGTGAACCGGGGAAATAGAGAAAACCCAGTGGGAAAAACCCTACCCCAAAAAGAGATACAACAACATGCTGAAAAGAAACATGAAGGAAGGAAGGACTCAACAAGACCCCCCAAGGACAACTTCCATCACCCCAAGCATAGAACGCAACTGAAGATAGTGCGGAGATGCAAAGGGTTTGGTGAAGATGTCAGCAACCTGCGCGTCAGTGGGAATGTACTCCAAAGTGAGAACACCATCCTGAATCTGCTGACGGATGAAGTGCATATGAAGCTCAATGTGTTTAGTGCGCTGATGCTCCACCGGGTTGCGGGAAATGTGAATAGCACTCTTATTATCGCACCACAGAACAGTGGGACGATCAGGAGGAAAACCAAACTCAGTCATCAACTGCCAAAGCCATAAAATCTCCTGACTAGCATGAACTGCCGCTCTGTACTCAGCCTCTGTAGATGAAAGTGCTCGAGCGTTCTGCTTCTTGCACGACCATGTGATAGGACCAGAGCCAAGACAAAAAACAAAGCCAGAAGTAGACTTCCGATCATCAACATCACCAGCCCAATCGGAGTCAGTGTAGCCAACAATGTGAGGAGCCCCTGATGTGTAGTGAATGCCATACATAAGTGTGCCCTGAATGTATCTCAAAATACGCTTGGCAGCTTGCCAATGACTCTCATGAGGCTCATGTGAGAACCGAGAGACTAGACCAACTGCAAAGGAGAGATCAGGACGAGTGTGTGTCAGGTATAACAAACTGCCAACCAACTGCCGATACAAAGTAGCATCCACTGAAGGCGTAGTGCAAGAGGTAGACAAAGTAACACCCGACTGAAAAGGTGTGGGAGCAGGCTTGCAATCAAGCATATCAAAGCACTGAAGCATGTCAAGAGCATACTTCTGCTGGTAAACAAAGATCCCAGTAGGTGACTGCACAATCTGTAGACCCAGAAAGAAGTGTAAAAGACCAAGGTCTGTCATCTCAAACTGCTCCATCAATGCGCACTGAACATCTTGAATCATAGAAGATGAGCTACTTGTGATGAGAAGATCATCAACATATAGCACAAGTATCAAAATCTCATCCTCAAGACGCTGAATGTAGACTGTAGGATCGGAATGACAGCGTGTGAATCCTGTAGAAAGCAAAAAAGAGTCCATCTTCTCATACCAAGCCCGAGGGGCCTGTTTGAGACCATATAAAGAACGCCGAAGTTTGCAAACCAAGGAGGAATCCTGCACAAATCCTTGAGGCTGCTCCATGTAAATCTCCTCACTAAGATCACCGTGCAAGAAAGCACTCTTCACATCCATCTGAAAAATGGGCCATCCCTGAGAAGCTGCGAGGGATAAGACAAGGCGAATAGAGTTCATCTTGGCGACAGGGGCAAATGTCTCAGTGTAATCAATACCCTCAACCTGTGAAAAACCCTTCGCAACAAGACGTGCCTTGTACTTATCAATAGAACCATCAGCAGCAAACTTAGTACGATACAACCACTTGCATCGCACTAACTTTCTTCCCTTAGGAAGCGAACAAAGATCCCAAGTATGATTCTTCATCAAAGAAGAATACTCCTCCTCCATAGCACTGTCCCACTCAGTATGTCGTGTCGCTGCCCCAAATGTCTGAGGATCACCACAAATAGCATGACTCAGAAGACTGGAACCTGCAATATGAGACCGGGTGCGACGAGAGGTGGAAGGGTCACCAGCCAGAGATCCTGCAGCATCAACTGTAACACGAGCCCATCTAGGCATCTGTGGAGGATCCTGTGGTGGAGGTAAATGGGGATCACCAAGATCATCATCCTCATCATCCTGAAACACAACTGGAAGAGAGGAGGGAGTAGTGGTGAGTGAAGTAGACTCTGGAAGTGGGGTATCTACTGCAGGAAGGCGCTCATCAAACTGGACATCCCATCGAAACAGGACCTCTTCTGAATCAGGATCAAACAACCTATATGCCTTAACATCCTCGCAGTAGCCAACAAAAATGAGGTGTCGGCTCTTCCGCTCCATCGCTTTCCTCTGAGCGTCAGGCACAAATGCCCATGCTTCACTACCAAAAACTCGAAATGAAGATACATCAGGCTTGACATGAGACCAAGCCTCCTCAGGAGTCATATGTCAAACTGCCTTGTGAGGCATCCGATTCTGAATATAGTTGGCACAATTGACTGCCTCTGCCCAAAAGGACGAATCCATGGACCTGGACTGTATCATACAATTAGCCATCTCCCGAAGTGTTCTGTTCTTTCTCTCTACCACACCATTTTGCTGAGGGGTGTAGGGCACTGAAAACTGATGCTGAAGACCATGTTCAGAGCAAAAATCTCGGAAAGCCTGGTTCACATACTCCCCCCCATTATCTGTGCGTATCCGGCGAATAGAAAGACCAGATTGCTTCTCCACAAATGTCTTAAAGACTCGAAATGAATCAAAGACATCAGACTTGTACTTCAAAAAGTACACCCATGTGCGCCTGGAGAAGTCATCAATAAATGTGAGCACATATCAGGCACCAGAAAAAGAAGGAGTAGGAAAGGACATGAGGTCACTGTGAATCAACTCCAATGGTGCCAAAGCACGAGTAGCTCGTCCCTGAGGAAAAGGATCCCTATGTTGTTTGCCAAGAACACAACCCTGACAAACCCCATCAGTGCAAGTAATCTGTGGAAGCCCAAGAACAAGTGCCTGTGTGCTCATCTGCTGAAGATATCTGTAATTGACATGGCCCAAACGCTCATGCCAAAGTCTACTCACTGAATCTGCATGTGCTATAAGACAGGAACCTGTGCCAAGAGAAGACTCAAATCCATCAAATCTGTATAGGCGGGATGCAGTGTCAACATTCCCAGTAGCCACAATCATCTCAGTATCATGTAAGTCCCGAATAACCACATCATGTGGTGAGAACTCAACTGTCTTACCAGAGCCAGAGTGGCAAATCTGATAGATAGATAGAAGGTTTGTCAAAATGTCGGGGACAAAAAGAACATCCTGAAGAGAACCCCCAGCTAATGCAACTGAACCAGAACCCAAAACTGAAAGATGAGATGAGTTCCCAACAGCAATCTGCGAAGTAGCGCAAGGAGCAATTGAGGTGACCAACTGCTGAGTGTGAGTCATGTGGTGAGAAGCACCGGAATCAAGAATCCAGGTGGGCCCAAAAGTCATAGCTCGTGCAGTAAGAGCATGACCTTTCCCTGTAGGGGAGGAGGTGGACTGGGGAGCTGAAATGTGATGCTCCTGCATGGCTTCCTCTAAAGCCTCCAAACGTTTCCAACACCTGGAAACGGGATGTCCATCCTTGCCACAAAAGCTATAGGTCTCAACTGATTTCTTCTTAGTCTTGGAGGTAGACTCAGTAGACTTCGAAGAAGATTTACCCTTAGAAGGGTTTGCTGGAGGTTTGGAATCATTTTTCTGTGCAGGTTTGGAGGAAGACTCATTGCCTGCGAAATCTTTCTTCGGTTTGCCTTTCTATTTTGGTTTCCCCTGTGAAGACTGAGCAACCAACGCTTGGCTAGAAGAGCCAGAAGCATCCATCTGTTGGATCTTTGCCTGTTCCCGTGTCAATCGATCACAGAATGTCTCAAAAGAAGGCATGGTGTGCCTAGCACCCAAAGCATCCATGGTGGAGTAGAAAGTGGAAGAAAAGATCTGATACTGTCCTCGCAACTTTGAGAGTATCAAGAAGATACACTCATCATCTGTCTTTGTTTTCCCACATCCCTGCAAAACTGAACGCAGAGACTTGAACTTCATCAAGAAGTCCTCAATGGTGGGAAAGCTGGTAGGAGTCAAAGTAGTCAACTCTGCATCAAGCTGAAGTGCCCTGAACTCATTAACTGTGCCAAACAAATCTGAAAACTTGCCCCAAATGGCCCTAGGAGTGGTCAAACCTTCCAAGTGAAAGAGGAGACTGTCGAAGATGTTCAGTGTAATCAAGCCCATGGCTTCATCCATCTTATTCCTGTGCTGAAGAATCTCAAAGGGACGTTGCAGGACAGGTTGGTTCTCATCCAGACATGACCATAAGCCACGTGACATAAGAAGTCTGGTCATGTGTGCTTTCCAGGTATGATAATTATGCGGTGTCAGCCGGGCCACAGAGGGATCCGACATTGAGAGAAGAAGAAGACAGAAGTAGAAGGGTCTTTTCTGAAATAAATTACAGAAAGGAAAAACACCCCCCCACAATGTATAAATCAAACCCCCGTACAGCAAATAACTGAAAGCACAAAAAAAATGAGGAGAAAACCTGGACTCTAGAAGCAGAGAAGGAGGAAAGGAGAAGTCTTGACTTTGACGTTAAAAAAGAGAGCTCAAATGGCTGAATCAGCAAACCAAACCAGCATCATTGCGTCCGTCTCGGAAAGACCTTTCCGGTGATATATCATATGTCGATTTTCGAGTCCGTATGAACCCTGTAGGAGCAAAAACGCCCAAGTACCCCCAAATGTAAGCTCTCTGGAAAAAACCAGGGACGGCAAAAAATTTGACGGCCGTATGACCGTCACTGGGCCGTCGCTGACGTCAGCATGACGTCAGAACCGTACCGTCGAAAAAAATTTTAAAAGACCCGCCGAAATTTTTTTTACAGCGCCGGAAAAAAGAGGTGACGTCAGCTTGTGACGTCGCCTGCTGCAGTGGCCGGCGGAGCAGCGGCGGCGGCAGGGGGTGGCGGCACCGGAGGTGGCGGAGCGCGGGCGGCGAGTGAGCCGGGCGCGGGCGGCGCCCTGGCTCAGTGGAGGCGGCGGCCGAGCGCGGTGGCTCAGCGGCGGAGCCCGGCGGCGCAGCGGGGGTGTGCTGGCGGCGCGCTGCCCGGCAGCCGCTGCGGGTGGCGCGCTGGCGGCGCGTCTTTTTTTTGTTAAAAAAACCTTTTTTTTTGTTTTTTGAGATTTTTTTTCTCAATTTTCGAGCTGTACGGCCCTGGTAGGGCAAATTTTTTTCCCTGTGGTCACGGGGGCCAAACTGAGTCGAGTTTTATATGATTTTGACTCTCCCGGACCTTCTGAACGCAATGGCGGAGTCCGTTTCTGCTCAATCTGCTCCAGAAGATCGTGCCTCCTTCAAAGTGATAGAAAACCCTAGAAACAAGCTGTGGCTGTCGTCTTCGAATCCAGGCTCCAAGAACTTCAACCTCGGCAGCGGCAGGGAGGCTCTGATACCATGTAAGATTTCACAAATGTGCAAATCCACAAAAAACCAAGATCACCTGCAAGCAAAATACCAGAAGCTGGAGCGAAAACCTAAGAGAGAGAGAGAGCAAGGGTTTTGAGAATCTCAGCGGAGTGAAAGCAAAATTGTATTTCCCAAAAGTATAAACAATAATTACAAAAAGCGGCTTATAAGGTGAGAAACCCTAAAGCCGGAGAAAGCTAAGTTTGTGCATTTAATAATTAATAAACATATTAATTATTATGCACCTAAATGACAAGCTTAAGTGAAAAAAGAATAATAGTGACCTTTAATAATTAAATCAGATAGACTTAATTATAAAGGTAAATATACTATTACTCTAACAAGTCTGATCTTCTCAAGGAGGCTTTTTGACACATCAACCACAACAAGAATGCGGGCATACGTCGAATGCAAAATATCAAAAGTATCTGAGTCCACCATTTGGAAATCCCCAATAGCTTCCCCTATAGTTTCAAGCACCGAATCCAGCCAAAGATGGAGAGGCAGATTCAGGAGCCTCACCCAAATAGGCATTAAGCTGAAAGATTTAGTTAGAGGATCAAAATCCAAACCGAGTCTGAGAGTATCATTTCCAAATGCTTGGAGATCCAAGCATGAAGACCCGTAAGAGAGGGCCAAAAACCTCTAAATCTAAAGATAGAAGCCCTAGAAGAATAATCATCAATATATTGAAAAATTTCATCCACCGTTTCAGGTGCCAAGTTCACTGATAAAGGACTACTTACAGATATAGGAGACACAGGGCTAGCAGATTTAGAAGACCCCTAGCTGCCTATATGAGGGGACCCGACTCCATGAATGACTGCCTCAAAGGAAGCAACATCTGCATAGGAGGAAAGACGACCAGCTGGTAGTCCCTTACCCCCATAGCCACCAGCGTTGCAAGCCACAACAGTCACGGGCCCAACAGAAGCATCAGCGTCCTTCAACGCCCCAGATGGAGCCCCCCAATCACCAGAAAACCTCCACCCGAACCAGCAGCAGGCAACGGAGGAGAATAGCAGGCACCCACCACCGGATCAAAGACCACATGCCCAATACGCGCAGGCCCAGGCGAGTTTGAACTGGACGGGCGAGAAAAAAAGACTAGCAATTTAAGAAGGACGCAGCTATCCTCCCGAAGGAATGCACCGCCGTACTATTTTTGAAAAATAAAAAACACAATGAATTTTTTT
The DNA here is from genome assembly GCA_027943335.1 of Chamaecyparis obtusa. Lineage (NCBI taxonomy): Eukaryota > Viridiplantae > Streptophyta > Pinopsida > Cupressales > Cupressaceae > Chamaecyparis > Chamaecyparis obtusa. The sequence goes on along the minus strand of BSBK01011542.1, from coordinate 167,890 downwards.
AAAAATTTCAGGATCTGTTCTTGTTAATCTGTTCATTCTAGATCGAAAACAACCAGAAATTTTTGAATAAAAACACAATATATTTGCAGATTTAGGAAAAAAAAATTTCTCAGTAGTGGTGCATTCCTTCGGGAGGATAGCCACTGCCATTTAAGAAAGGTGTTTTGAATGTCGTGTGATCTTCACTATTTTGAGGACCATACACCTTAATAGTACCATCATCCATTAGGTCTTGGACTACATGCTTCAATCTCATGCAATCATTTGTCTTGTGCCTTTTGTTCCTATGATATTCACAATGATGGGCATCATTCCACCATTAGAATTCAGGGCTTGACTTGAGTTTCATAGGGTCTTGCTTGAGGTAGAGTAATGATTTTTTTTGAAATAAGCGCTCTTAGATAACTTTCAAGAGGTTCCACTAAGGATGTTAATTTTCTTCTTTGGGTTGAATTAAATAAGGATCTTGGTTTGCTAACTCCTATATTGTTGGAAACATTATTGTTGTTGAAAGGAGATTTTGATGCATGATTAACATTGGTAGATTGATTAGACCCTCTTGAAAGATTAAAGGGAGTAGCTTTAAGATTGTTTACCTCCACAACTCCATCATTAACAAGGTTTTTGTTGGTATTCTTTAACCAAAATCTAGGTTTTTCATTGTTGGTATTGGAAATGTTGTTATTTTGAAGATTGTTGTTATTTTTGGAGAAACTTTTATTTTCTTTATAAATCTTTATTTCACCCTTCTTCACCAATACCTATTCTATCTTAATTTTATTTTCAATGACTTTTTCAAAAGTGGGTGGGTATTGAAGTTGTAATCGTTAATGCATTTCCATGTTCAGATTATCCATGAAAATTTATATCTTCTTCTTCTCGGGGATGTGTCTAGGGTAACAAGAAAAAACATCTTTCCATCTTTGTAGAAAATTCAAAAAGGGTTCACCAACTCATATTTTTTGTATTGCATAGGTTTATCATGGTGACCTCATGTTGAATGTTATAGGAGTAATGATTAATAAATTTGGAGGCTAATTCTTCAAAGGTTTTGATACCCGAAGGTAGTTTTGAAATCAACTCCATTGTTTTCCTTCCAAGGCGTCCAGGAAACAACCTCATCAAGTGGGTGGATTCATGCATGAATTCTGCACTTAGTGCACAAAATTATCTTATATGGTCTTGAGGGTCATATTTACCCATGTATTTTTCATATTTTTGAAATACCATAGTTGCCAAAGGATATGGAACTATTATTAGCCTCTTTTCAAATGGGAAAGGGCATAAAGCATCGATTGATAATGGTTTAGGAGTCATCACCTTCTTCATGCTATCCGATTGGGCTTGAAATAACTTGAATTCCTTGTTCATTATCTAAATTGGATTTTCCTTTTCCTCATCCCTTTTAAGGATTGACATTTTATAATTATAAGGGAGTTTCACTCCTTCTTTAGCTAAGTTAAGAAAACATCTCTCTTTATCCCTTTCTATGAGTTTTTCCATTACTTTTATGATCACAAGGTCTTGGTAAGTCTCATTCACTCTTTCTTCCATTTCCTCTTAATGTTGGATTCAATGATAAATTCAATCATCTTGATTCTAATTATACATGTTATTATGATCCCCCTCTAGGGCTAGGTGCTATCCCCAATCAGAATAATCAGTTCCTCTACAAGATTAGGAATGGGTTCTTTGTATTATGGTTCTTCATCAAAAGGTTGATAATCCAATCAAGGGGTTTTGTCTTTGTAATGTACTTCTTTCCTAAGGCAGGTCCCGACTTTGTGTAATGATATCTTGAGGTAATGCGATCAGATAAAAAATAGCATGAAAGATAAGGCAGGATTGAAAATCCAAAGGGATATAAAACATTCAAAACACTAAGTTGATAGAGCTCCCTAAAAGGTACTCAAAATTGTTCTCAATTTGTCTAGGTGATGTCTCTAAATATCCACTATTTTAGAATCTCAGTTTGTATGTGCTAAATGAATGCTTGTACATGCCAAAAGAATGTTGGAATGTGCTCCACTGGTGAACTAAATGTGCCAATTGAATGCTGAAATGCGCTATTTTATTTGACAAGCAGTGACACCTTCTTTGTAAGTTCTAAAAGAAAGCTCAAACGCACCACAAAATATTTGTATGTGCCAAAAGAAGGTTTGAATACATCACATGATTGCTCTAAAGTACTACAAGATCGATCATCTACTATTGATTAATGTTGTTTGCATAATTTTTGAAAAAAATTAAAATTTTAAGGTTGTGTTTGATCTTTAAATGGATGATTTCATTTTGAGAATTTGGATCAAACACAACAATCACAAGAAAAATTGTCTCTAACTCTTAAAATATAACATGTTTTTATGTTAGGACATTTACACACGTCATCCACATGAAAATAGTTCAAGCAATCGACCTATGGTCAAATTTGTCTTTTAACATGGCTCTACAAGGTAAGTATGCTACTTATCGAGGTTGTAATGCATATTCTATTTGAAAGAGTGTGGATTTTATCTCCCTTTTACAAGAGTGTCTCCTCCATAATCAGTGAGAATTACTTGAAGAATCTATAGCATTACTCTTTGTCCTTCACCCCATTAAGGGTGTCAATGTTTGATTATAGTGGGTTGGATTAACTGTGGTTAAGAAGGTTTTGTATCCCACTTGAGGTTGTCCCTTGGTACGTTCAAAAGGTGAATGTCTTTGTCCAAGGCATAACTCTATAAAGCTTCAAAATTTTCATTAAAACAAAGCATGGAAATTTGAAAAGAATTGTATTCCTAGCTTTTTGATTCACCTAAAAGGTGAAGAGCATACTCTCCAAATAAAATTAAATTTACAAACACATCAAGAATTTATTGGTTCACTTACTAAGCCTATTTTGATCTATGGTGATTAGAGCACTTCTAGTTTTCTGATTCACTTAAAAGGTGAAGAGCATACTCACCTAATGCTTTCTTCCACAAACAAGTTAGGCTTTTTAAGTGTTTTTTCCATTCCTTATCTTATCTTCAACTCAAATTAAGCATTGTTTTGGAGTTTGATTCACCAAAAGGTCAAGAACATATCCCTAATGCCTCACTTAAGAATCCAATTCACTCTTTTAATTAGACTATGTACTGAATAGAAATGCCACAAGTTAAGAAAATGCAAAGGGATTTAGTGTTACCTTATTCAAAGCTAGAAAAGGATAGATAGATTTTTAATTTTTAATTTTCATTTCTTACTCACCTGGTGGTGATTGTTTCATCTCCTTACCATCCCCTTCAGACACGTTAGTCCAAGACAAGGCAATTGCAAAGTTAAGAAATCCAAAAATCTATCAAATAGGTGCATCAAATGGAGTATTATCCAAAGTAGAATATTGCATGTTATAGAATGCTTCATACAAATTAAAAAATTTCTAATACCTATTCATATATATCTTTTGTTGAAAAATAATTTCACTTTTGCAGGAATTCTTTACCTTGCTCCACGTTTTTTTCACCTTTTGAATTTGTTTTCTCTCCAAAGAATCATATGTTTTTATCTCTGGTTTGGTTACATTTCTATGTACCACCATCTACAATAGAAGTGAACATTTCCAAAAATCAGACAAAATTCAAATTTTGCACAAATTTACTCTGCGCACCACATAATTATTCTTACGTGCTATTTTTTTTCCTAGTACGCGCTACAAAAATCTAAATGTTCTAATGGAATTTAAACGCGCTAAAATACTTTGTAAAGCCATCATGAATACTCCTTGTACGCGCTAAAAGAAATGTAGACAAAAGAAAGAATCATGCAAAATAATATTTGACTGTGTAAAGGCATCAAACTTTAACTGCTACGTGTTATTTCACTGTGTAAAGGCAGTAAACTTTACTTTAGAAGTGTCATTTATCTTTTCAGACACACTACTTCACCTACAAAATAATAGCATAAAAATGAAAATACTCAACAATTTTTTGTGAAATTGAGGCCTAGCCCCATGGTGGGCACCATTTTGTACGAAAATTTAAGCATCTTCATGAATAATTAGTTGAATTTAATCAACTTAAAAGGATTAAGACATTCTAAGCTACAAATTGGTCAAATTAAGAGCATATCACAAATTCCTATCTATTAAAAAGTAATTATGCTCTCAGATTTTTGCAATAAGTGACACTCCTAGAATGGAAATGAAATTGATTCACCTATCTAGCATGACTTCAATACAATTTAACAATTCTACACTCAAACCAACACAATAACAATGCATTTAAGAAAGCTATGAAACCAAAATGACATTACAAAAATGCAATGAAAGATATATGAATTACACTACAAGACCTCCCTATTTATAGGATTTTCCAAGGGTAGGGGGTAGAGTGAATAGAAACCATGGTTGAGTTGGAGTTAGAATTAATGGTTTCAAATGTTGGGACAAAGAGACAAAATGGATGGCCAAGATTGCAATGTTTATTTGGATGGTGGAGATAGAAAAACCTTTTGAGTGATACATGTGAGCTCAATTCTCTCTTTTGATTGGTTGAATTTAAATAATCCAATGTGAGGTGTTGAGTGAGAATAAGGATTTATTATTTTAATTTAATTGATTTAATTATTCATGAGTACCTCTTGAATGGGTTGGATTTATTTCATTTAACTAAAATAAAATCAGTTGAATTATTATTTTGTTGATTTGACTAATTTAATAATCTAATTGGCTTTGATTCTCAATTAATTCATTTTTTTCTCAATTGCTTGATTTGTCTCCTGATTGCAATTGATCAAATACTTGACCATTTTTGGGTGTATACAAATATTATTCATCACTAATATAGAGATACAAATCTAAACTTAATACAATGCAACAATCAACATATTTTTATAAATTAAATCCATAACATTATCTGGAATATGAAGTGCTAGAAGACTTGGAGGGGAAATCTTAATGACCATTGGTTTTCACCTTCAACAATCTCTCACTCGAAACCTAATCATAAAGATATGAACAATAATATTCTCTCCTTCTAGTCTCAATTTCAAGACAACCACAACCTCTAAGAATATATGACTTTAATGTGGCCAAAAATTGTTCACAAACACTTCCAATTGATATCCTCTAAACTTATGACTATTTTAACAAATAAATCTAAAACCCTTGGATCTATTATTGTCATCTGCATTATCTTTCATATTCTCTTCATCCGTCTTTTATTAGACAAGTAACCACTATATCTTCATTAATGTCCTTCTACTAACATGATAGAGGCTATGTTTTCCCCTGAAATAAACCCAGTCACAAAGCCAAAATGCCATTTTCTAAACATACTTGACTATAAATTTTTATTCTTTATTTTGTGACTCTAGTTAGGAACTTCTTTTCCCCTAAACCATTCCCATTGGGGTTCAATTCATACCCATATGTTAATCTATTGTACTTACCAACAATGTGGAATGCCTCCCATATATATTGGATTTCCTCGTGTTCTACCATCCATTTTCCAAAGCTCTTGACAAGAAACTTAATTAATCATTCAATATTGCAGATGAATTGCTTATAAATTTGTGGCTTGTCAAAGCGACTTACCATTGACATGATTAATTAATATGTCATGTTTACATGTTGCAACACCATACACCATTGATGTGTAATGCACCTTTGGCACAACATGAGCTCCTCTGCTCCATATAGTACTAGTTTTATCACAGGTTGTGATTGTTTCAATCACCACTCCATAAGGGCCCGTTTGATTGCTAGAATAAAAAAATCATGGATTCGGTGGAAATCTTGGATTTGTGAGATCTTGGATTTGGCTAAGTTTAAATCCAAAAAATGATTTTTTGTGGACCGTTTGTTTCACCTAGAAGATGAGTGAGAATTCGATTCAATAATCACGCCAAAGACCATGAAATGAAAGACAACATTCTCAAGTTTAGGTCGGGTGTTGTTGCAAACATGTGAAGGATGCACCGAATCCCAAATCTGGAATTGCAATTCCAATTCCACCTATTTAGGTGGAAAGTTTTACTCCCTAATTTTGGCCAAAATGGGAATTGCAATACCAATTTCTAATTGCATTTTGAGGAAACAGACAATGAATTAAAAATAACCAAGATATTTTTCTCCCAATTCCAGTCTAATTCCAACGACCAAACGGACCCTAAGTGAATTTAATTTGGCATCTATCGACTTCTTCAAGTATGTATCTTTTGATATACTTTTGCAATTTTGTCTCTTTTAGAGACTCTACAAAGTTTAAATGATGTGAAACAACATGGGATGTAACAATTAAGATTTCAAATGGGGGATATGACACCTTCTGACCTGTGCTAATTTTGAAGGAATAGTTACTCCCATTGTTTGCAAATTCTCAAAGTACTCTCCAAGTTTTTGGGTACTCTATTTTGTTGCTGGGCAAGTTTTCAGAAGTTTATCTCTCGCAATTTTATAGGCAAAAAAAAAGGGGTAAAAATGTTGTCACACGTAAAAGTTGGTTAAAATGTGTCACATGATTTAGCTATTTTGTCATGTCAATTTTCAAATTAATACATTTGGTATTTTAATTTTACTAAAAGAAGTTTCTTTAAGAGATTTTTATTTAGTACTTTTTAAGTTGCAAAGTTTACGAGTATTTATCAAGTTTCATTATTACCAAGTTTTCAATGTTTTGTAAATAGCTTCTTATCATTCCCTTTGGCTTCACAAATTTTAGTTGATGCCAAAAATGATATCTAAACTTTAGACATATGAATGAGCAACAACTTGGATTATTCATGTCTGTCAGACAACTATACTTATTTTTTGGGGGTTTAAATTGTGCAAACAGGTGTCTCATTAAGGCCCAAGGTGTATCCAAATTTGAATCCAATATTCAAGTGAAGATAAGTGCTTTAAAGAAGGCAGCAAAATGACTAGCGACCCAAACATTTCTTAACACCAGAAAATTTACTTCACACATTAATGCATATGTGTAGAAGAGTTGTCTTTTAGTCACATAGACCTCAGAAATGAAATGCATACTTTTGACATTTGATTATGTTTTTGCATTTTGATCAAGATTTATCTATGGTTCTTCAACATTCATTTTAAAATAAGAACTCCTGAAATGTTAAATGCATTTGGGTATTTGTAAATATATATTTTTGAGGTTAGTTCATTCTCGATAATATAAGCTTCATTTTTTTGTCTTCTAATGTTTTCTTTGAGTGCTAAATCCAATGTTCCTCTTCTTTTAGCCATAGAAAATCATTGCCAAAAACATAAGTGCACCATAAATGTTGGTAATGCTACAATGTAGGTTGATGAATTTAGAATTTGTCACATTTACATACATTTTGTATTATAATCTATAATTTAAGATGATTGTTTTAGTAGGATGCAAGGTTTTTTATGGCTTGTGGAAGTGCAATATTATGTTCATATTGGAAACTTGCTGATTTAATTATACAACACTTCAAAAAAAAGTTTAACCTCCTAGGACTATTGTTTGTCTAGTCCCCATTTTCAGTCTCTTTAGTATTTTTGTTGGCTTCATCTTTTTCGGTGCCTTGCTAGAGGGGGTGTTGATATTGGAAATGAGCCTAGCTGGTTTAGGGGACTCACACTTTTGAAAGTGAATTTGGCTTTTCATGTGTTCCCAAGATTTTTGGAGAAGCATCTATTTATAGTAAGTCTTGTAAATCATAGATAATTAAGCCTCCCATACACATTGATATCCACCTTCTACATAGATAATTATAGCTGTATTAATTCAAAATTGCAGCCTTGTAAATCCATACCTTTTGACCATATATAGTATCTGTACCCATCCATCTTTATAAAAAGTATGTATATCAACTATTTGTCTATCTAAAACAAAAAAACTATCATTTTGAAAATCAAATGCCATTTCAGAATATAGTAGAAGGCTTAGCTTGACCTCCTCCTCTTGGTGTCCTTGGGGCCACAGACTGTCATTACTAGGGGTCCCTTTGTATCCACCTCAGTACCCCTTTTTTCCATTTATTTTTCCATTCTCTTGGCATGCATTGCATGAGAAATTTGGCCTACAATGCATATGTGTTGGTCCTTTTTCCACGTCCTCCACATCTCTAGAGTTGTCTATTGTCTGTTCTTCTCCATAATTCAACAACATCAAAACCTAATTCTCCTTGCCCTTCTCATCGCTGCAACTATCAAACCAAAAGCCTACCCTTTCTTTGTATGTTCTTGTCTAATTGGTCTAACAATCAATCATTTTAACAACTTACATCTGTTAACATTCATTGCATGAAGAAAATAAACCAATGAAAGATAAACATCCACAAACATGCACCACAATAACACCAATATTTTCCCGTGGAAACCCAACTGGGAAAAAACTCAAGAATTACACACTTCACCACAATTCAATCAGACGTGCTACTTTCCATTCTACATAGTTCAATGATCAACAATGTCTTGCTAGCATATTGCATGAACTTTGTAGCGACAGATTTGTTTTTATCAACAACATTATATGACTATAATGAATGAATGAATTTTCAGCTTTGCTAGAGACAATATCCTATGTGGTATTATGTATCCCTTACATCCATCTCGCTTCATTTCTCATTAATACATCATCACCATCATCTTAATCCTTTAATTGTTATCATTTCGTAGTGGTGGAACCTTGGCAAGTACTGCAACAAAAACCTATTTATTGGCAAGATGTGTAGCGGACACCATCTACCATCTATTAGGTTCTAATCCACTTTACCCATTATAAGGTTGAGCCTCCCATACACATTGAAATACTTTGACAAATATCATCTATCCACCAATCATGGCTACATGATTCCAGATATCTATCATTATTCATCCTACCTTATACCATGATACCCATTCCAATGATTGTGTACCTAAATGGGGGCATATCCTCTGACCTAGTCAAGGGATTGGATCCTTGTCATCTTGAGGAAAATGCATGCTTCCACAGTTACACATTTTTCATAATAAATTTATCACATACCATGACATAGAAAACATATCCAACCATCATCATCCCATCCATGGATAAGAACATCTTATCAATGGAAGGGTTATTTTCTTATGGGTAAAATGGATAAGAACCTAATCGATGGTAGATGGTGCTAGCTACACATCTTGTCTATAAATGGACTCACCATCTTTCATTTGGAGATTCTCAAAATCTCTTCAAAGCATTTTGAGTTTCACAAATCTGACCTTATGAATCCCTTTGTAACCTGTTTGGAGGATTTCTCAAGCCTCTTTTACATAGTTAGCTGCTGCTATGCTGAGGAATATATTGCCTCTGTTAAGGCTTCCTCTATCAAACTCAAGGCCTTTGCATCTTTCCTTGTCATCTCCTTCAACTAGGTGTTCAGGTTGTTTGTGAGGGTTTCATATTGAGCTGGATCAATCACATCTATGAACCCATTGACCACTATCTCCCACAAATCATATATGCAACCATCTTCATCTTCATCTTCTTTGCCCAGACATATTTTTTTCCACTATATGACGGTGACTTTTGCAAACTCTTACTGTCTTCTCTAGCCATCTCTCCAACATAATAAAACTTCAATACCCAGAATAACAAATGCCCAACCCACTCTAAGACATAGGGCCAACTGGCTCTAATACAATCTATGAGATAGAACCTAAACACAAATGGAGTGCACATGTCTGATACTAATTGTTTGGAAAACCTGCCCCCCCACCCCCAAAAAAAAGAATATAAAGTTGCTGCTTTGTTTTCTAAACAACTGGCAATGCACCCAATAGACAACACAGAGATGGCTGGAAACATTTTTTGTTTTCTATTAATCATAAAATGACATTTACAAAATATTGTAAAATTAGCTTACAAATGATTATGAACAAATATCTATAGTGATCTAGAGCTACAACCAATCAGACTTTTGGTAGCTACCTACTACTGTAATGAACTCTCTTCTATTCTTTGTTGTTGTTGCACATTCTCTTCTATGCTCAGAACTGTTGTTCACCATAACACATTCCTCCCCAAGTGTCGATTGATACAACATCCCTTCTATTCATCTCTTTTTGTCCTTCACAAAGTTTCCCTTTTGCATTCAAAACTCAAAATCACCAATCAGCATTTACTTCACTGGCAAAATCATTAACTATTGTTATTTTGCATCAGGCGGAAGGAGGGATATATATCCAAAAAATATTTTCAAGTTAGTCTCTAACAGGTCGGTGCTGACGTAAGAGCTCAGATACAATGCATTCCCAATAATTGAGAATATAAAATGTGAATGGAATTATGTTGGTCCAAATAGACAGACCGCTGCCAGCATGTCTTGGCTATTATAATCAAAAGGATTAGAAGAGGTTCCCTCTTCACTGCTACTTTTAGTAGGCCGTTTCATATATAGAAACAAATTTGGTAAGAAAATGGTGGCCGAGGTATGTACATGAGACCCTCGAACATTTAAACCACTTTTCCCAGGGATGGCCTTATTGAAAAATGCTTTTGAATACACCACAGACAACTTTGATAGCCCTTGATAATATTTCATCAGAAGCTTTATAGTCAATTTCTGGATCAATTACATTTTCTAGTTTTTGTTCTGCCTACTTGAAAGTGTAAGCTGGAAATTGAGCTTTTTCAAAAGCTTCATTAGGATTAAAATTCTTCCATCAAGAATTTCTTGTAGAATAATGCCAAAGCTATATATCTCTCTTCTCTAAAATAGAAAAGGTTGAAAATTACTTTAGAGCAAGATAGCTATGCATACCCCTTAAGGTTGTAAATCATGGCTTTGTTCCCTGGTTAAAAGTTTTGTAAGCCCAAAGTTTGACACCTTCGCATTATAATTATCATCTGAAAGGATATTAGATGCATGAAATTTTCACAGTCCATCATAATAAGTATGTAGGTTTCTAGATTTTGACTGTGTGTGTATGTTTTCTCCATCAACTTTTCAGATCACACTCCATGATCCTTCTCTCTTTTCTAGCTCTCATCCTGATGATGGATCATGGAGTGTGATCCAAAACGTTGATGGAAAAAACTTACACAGTCAAATCCAGAAATCTACATACTTGTGAAAGAATATTTTTTGGCTTTATGTCATACAAATTATTCTGACAATATAATCTTCATGTTGGTAAGAGAATACTTCCGTGGTTCCAAAGCCAATGATGTATCTTTTGTCCCAATACAAGATAACCTTGTTCTTTTTTTTTTTCTAAATAGGAATCTATCAAGAGATCAATTGGCCATGAATTCATACCAATAACCGATACAATCCCTCTGCACAAAACCCTTGGAATCTCATGACATGAACATAATGTACTCTACAGATTCTAGCCACTTTTAAATGGAGTTCTTTCTTATCTTTCCCAATACCCTTTGACTTTTCAAAGCCACTAGGTTGCCATATGGTAGAATACCTATATGACGATAAGAGAAACTGGTTGGTAAACTAGGCATATTGTTTAACCAATGGTGGTGAAAGAATTCATGTAAAGAAAAAGTTACAGGTGCCATTTATCTTCTAGGAAAAGAACAAAATAGCTAGGCATTCTGTTCTGACCTTTTCACACCTTTGCCCCATTGCGAATGGGAACCCCTCTTTTACTTGGCAGTAGAGTAGCTATTTGGCTTAGTCTAAATTTGGCAATGATTTTTGAAGTCCCAAGGTTGATGAAATGTAAAGGTTGAGCAAGTCTGAGAGTTAAGTCGGTGTCTAGCAGCAAAGGTGAATCATGAGGTGATTTTGTGGTCTGTTCGTCAAGGTAGGATCCGACACTAGTGAAAATATCAGATTGCTCTCAAATGGAATTCGTATGCACTTGCAAAATTTGATCTATCTAGGATGAGTAATCTAAAGTCTTGACCAATCTCAGATGTGCAATTTGACGAGAATGCTTAACAAAGGCGTGTTGTTTCGATTCCACAATGACAAAATAGTAACTTTCATAAAACTCCTAGGCAATTTTTTATTAGAAGACAAGATTTGTGTTTTAATGGTTGAATTCAGATTGAGATGGCTAAAATTCTGATTTTAATTGATGAAGGAAGATCAAGAAAACAAGAGGAAATTATTGGTTTGTGTATTGGTATTTTTCACTTAGAAATTTTAAAAAGTTGCCTCACTTAGAAAATCCCAAGCAAGGTCAGAAATTTAGAAAAATCGATTGGTAAATTTAGAAAAATTGACTTACAAGTGTGAAAACTGAACAGCTAGAAGGAGAAATTGATTTCCAAACCCAAGAAATCCAAACAAACGAGGAAATCTAAATTTTCATGATAAAGTTCAAGACTCAGTAAAAATTTTGTGAACCAACCTCGTTAGATAGTTCCAAGGAGAGGTTGGAATCACACCTTCCCTTTGGATAAATTCTAAGAATAGGTCAAAATCTAATTTTCTTAAGGGAATAATTCCTAAATACTCAAGACTCCTTCCCAACACATCAATCGAGTGCAGGCATGAAAACTACTATGGAATTCAGTTTGTTCAAGATAAAATTCAAATAAAGAAAGGCCAAGTTTCCAAATGCAATCTATAGTTAGATTAGAAACCGTAGAGATTCAACAAAGTAAGGGAAAACCCGAATGAGGTAAGGAAATCTGATCTGTGCAAGGAGAAGGAACCTTGAGAAGAAGTTGAAACCTGATTGATATAAACCAAGAAGAAAAATGTAATGTTTGATCAATTAGAAATCAAATGAGAGAATGAACAACTCGTGGTTATACCAGGGGGTGGGAGTAGGGACATGAATTAGTATACCAACAAATCTTACCAATTTAAACTTTTTCAACTTCAATCACAAGATTCATATGTGATCTAACTAAGATGAACACAAGATGCATACATGGAGACCCTTATAGGAGAAAACCATGGCAAATCAATGATTTTATATGAATATCTTCATTTACAAGCTTCATAGGCACCAACCTACTAGAGGCACCAACCCCTACATTTGTGAGCACCAACCTAATGGAAGCATCAACTCTGAAATCTGAATATTGTGTGCACCAACCACTGGAAGCATCAACTCTCAAATTTGAATATTGTGAGCACCAACCACTGGAAGCACCAATTCCAATGCCTACTTTAGAATTCATGGGAACCAACCCACTTAACGTAAATCAAATTTTCCACCTTGACAATGGTACTATAACAAGAGACGATGGACCCATAATTTAGCATAACTCTCTTCCACAAAATAGTTATATTATCTTCCATAGATATGTTATGATCTCTTCATAGATCTGACTTATTAGGTTTATCAGGACCCATATCAATCTGACACCATCCCAGGGGCATATCAGGTTCATCAAGACTCATATCAATCTGGTATTGTTTCTCTCTTTAGCCTCTTGACTCCATGACTTTGATCAGTTTCATCACATCATTTAAAATTGGTTAGTTTTCATCTTGCTCTCGATCAAGCGTTCAGTTTCATCACTTCACATCAAACTGGGCACTCTGGTCTCACTTGTCAATCGTCACTCAATCAAGTTCAAAGTTGATATTTTCTATCCTTGTTAGTCTTCACTCAATCAAGTCTGGATTTGATATCTGCTATCTGTGATCCTTGGAAATCGCTTCATCACTTCACATCAAGTGGTTTCCTGATCTAGCTTAATCTATTCTTTGAATTAATTTGCTAGCTCGCACACTAATTCAAAGAGGGACAAATGTAATCACCCATTTTTGGTCTAGTAAAACATGAGTCCCTAATCTTGATAATTCGCCTAAATTTTTTATCATCTCCTAATGAAAACAATTACTAGACATAATTGTGCAAAGTAATCACTTTATCCCCTTTTCATAATTAAATCAAAATTCAACCTAATATATCAAGCTAACAATAAGATCTAATTTCTAAAGCTTGCATATTTTATTTTATTGCTAAAACCTTATTTTAGTATAAAGTTCCTAAACTTTTACTAAAAGAACATAATCGCATTTGTGCACAACTTAATAATGATTAACTAGCAATTAAAAGGAGATTTTCTCTCACCTAAAAAGTCAAAAAGGTGCTATTCTGTCTTATTCCCCATCACTTTTACCTCTTAATCTCCACCACTCATTTCAAATTTCCTTTTCTGCCCCTTAATCTTAAGGACTCTCCCCTTTGACTTTGCATCTTATGTTGAAATTTTTTTATTCGTGCATGGTTTTGTCATTGATGTCAACACATGTTCAACAATGATGCATTAAAGTTGCACAATAGGAAACATAGTGAGTTGCAAAAGATGGTACGGGCCCTGTGAGATGACTTCCATCGTGCGGCTTAGATACATGTTTCGAGGTGTTTCTACAATGCTTACCTATGAGCAAAGATGTCTATATGATCACTTGGAGTCTGGTTATGAGCATTATGGTGAAGACTGGTCAGCAGTGCCAAAGATAGAGAAATCTCTAAGCGGGTTGCAATGTTCGCATCATAACTTGCATATGGTGATGTTTTCCTTCATACGAGCTTGGGAAATTATTGAAGACACTCAAGTGAATCTCTAGTATGTCCACGACATGTTCTAGAGATGGCCGACACCTTGTGTGATTCATTTGTTAGCATGGAAGTGTATGTGAAGCCAACCTAGTAGCATAGCGTATTAATCTTGGTTATTTGATTCAAGGAATCATTGGATCCGACCTTGAAGACCTTTTTAATATTGTATTGTGATCAGGGACAACATGTGTAAGGTCACCTTGAATAATGTAATTATTTTATGATGTAATGAGGTCCTAAGTGGCTGACCTCTAGGGAATTAATATATGTGACTTGTATATAAGGAAAGTTGTTTCCTTAAGAGAAGTATGAGAAGAAGAAGTGTGATGTGAGAAGAAGGCTTGTGAGATATTCTTCTAACAGAGAAGAAGAGTGTGTGCCGAGGCACAAAGTTATTGTATTTCCTTGGATGTAAAAGAGAATTGTTGCATTTGGCCTGTGACCCATTGTGCACCCTTAACAAGGTTTTGTAAGCTCCTAATAGGGAAAATGACTCCTAACAGTGTCAGTCTCCTAATACAGACTCTATCCTATTATACTTCATCATCTCCTAACAAGACTTGTACTCCTTACAAGGTAATCTTCATATAGTACAGATATTTGTAGGGATCATTCCCAGTGGATTTTTCCCTTAAGAGGGTTTTCCTTGAGAACAATATTTGGTGTTGTGAGTTATATTGTGTTTCATGATTACTCATATTAAGTTGAATATTTAATTATAAAAAAAATAAGTGAGTGTTGTATAATATTGATTCACCCCCCCCCCCTCTTAGTATCACCTATTTTTAACAATTGGTATTAGATCAACAGGTCCTCAGTTAAGTAGCTTGACAACTTGAGGTAAAGATCAAGATGTCCTACTTTAGGAAAGATCCTCCCAAGTTTCATGCTAAAAATTTTGATGCATGGAATGATAAGATGAAAACACATCTATTGTGTATGGGATGGGAATATTGGCAGATAACCAAAAATGATATCAAACTCAAAAGTGAAAGCAACTTAGAGAAAGAAACTGCCACTGATGAAGAAAAGAAGGAATACTTGTAGAACATGCTAGCCAGAGAGGCCTTGATATACTCTCTATTTGAAGGTGAATTATCATAAATCAAAGATCTACTTAGAGCACATGACATATGGAAAAGATTGATTACCTTGTATGAAGGAGATGACTTCACAAAAAGAGCGAAGCTCCAAAACTGGAAGTCTAGGATGGAATCAATTCAAATGAAAGAAGATGAGACCATAAGGATGTATGTTCAGAGGGTAAAATGAATGTGTTACAGGAATCAAAAACAATGGATGAACCTATACTGAAGATGATGTTATTGATAAGATTATGAGTTCACTTACTCCATCCTTCAAACCAAAAGTTGTCACCATACAAGAAGCAATGCCACTGACCAAAGATTTCACCAAAGAAATGTTGATAGCCAAGCTTACCACTTATGAGACTGTAGAAACCAAAGGAACCAAACCTAAAATAGAAACTTCTTTCAAAGCAATAGTCCATGGAAACATAGACTCTAAGATCTTCTGCTAGATTTAGTAAAAGAGATACATTCATAAGTGAATTTGATTATGATAAAGAATGGGTAGAAATTGAGGAAGCTGAAAGAAAATTAGATGAAAAGGTTCTTTCTCTGATCGCCAGGAGGGAGAAGAGATGAAAAGGAAGATATGAAGGTAAGTTACCAATAACTTGTTTTAATTGTAATAAAGTTGGCCATTTTTCTTCTAATTGTCCAACTAGGGTGCAAAAGCACAAATCTAACTTTAGAAAGGATAGAGAATGAAACTATGTAAATGATACCATGTTAAATGATGATAGTGAGCCAAATGAAGCTCTTGGTTTTGTGGCTATAAAGGAAGACACACCAATCTGTGAAGTTAAAGCCTTGGTCTCCCATATTGAAAAAGAAAACAATTGGATAATAGATAGTGTATTCTCTCAGCACATGACAGGTGATAAGAGCAAGTTCATCAGTCTAAAGAAATATGATGGAGGCATGATGAGAATGGGTGAGAATACTAGAAAAGCAATTGTGGGAATATGATATATTTCCTTAGATGGAAAGAACAAAATTGATGATGTATATTATGTTGAAGGACTCAAGAACAACCTACTCAGTGTTGGTCAATTGGTAGAGAAAGGATATCAGCTATAGTTTCAAGATGGAAGATGCTTAATCAGAAGCGCCAAAGGTGATCTGATTTCTACTGGTGCACTAACTGACTGTAATGTTTTTCATCTAAATAATAAAGAGGTAAAGTGTTTTATCAGTAAGATTAATGACAAATGGTTATGGCATAGAAGGTTATGCCATATCAATTTTAATAACATTATAAAATCCAACAACAACAACGCAATCAGAGAATAGCCTAAGATTGTGAGGCCCACCAATATCGTGTGCAAGGAATGTGTGTTGGGCAAGAAAACAAAAGTCAGTCTTCATAGAAAACAACTCTCTGCAAGGAAAAAATTGGACCTAGTTCAAACAGATCTTTGTGGCCCCACTAAAACTAGATCATATTTTGGAGACATGTATTTCATTTTGTTTATTGATGATTATTCCAAAATAATGTGGGTTGGATTTCGTAGAGAAAAGTCAGAAGCTTTTGAAAAGTTTAAATACTTTAAAGCAAGATTCAAGACAAACAATCACATATCTAAGGTCAGATAGAGGAGGTGAATTCACCTCAAATAAATTCAATACCTTCTATAATGAGCATGGTATTTAAAGAAAAACCTCTGCACCTAGAACTCCACAAAAGAATGGTGTAGCAGAAAGGAGAAACATATCAGTTCTTGATGTAGCAAGAACTATATTGATTAAAGGAAATGTTGCACATAGGTTTCGGAGAGAAGTCAACACCGTATTCTACACAATGAATAGAGTCCAGATTAGAGAAGGAATAGGTAAGACACCATATGAGCTTTGGTATGATGAGATTCCCAAAACAAGTTATTTTAGAATTTTTGGTAGCAAATGCTATATCAAAAGAGATGATGGTGTAGAAAAGTTTGATGCTAGAAGTGATGAGGGCATATTTCTTGGTTACCCCTCAACAAGTAAGGCTTACAAATGTTTTAATTTGAGAACTAAGAAAATAGTTGAAAGTGTGAATGTGAGAGTTGATGAAAAGTTTTAGGTCCAAGAAAGAACATGTGAATTCAACCCCTATAATCCAGAGTGGGATAGACTCGAAAGGGGATGATTTCAAGCCAATATGAATCAACAAAATGAACTAATAATAGAATCTGCAATTAGTCTAGATCAGAATTGAACAAAAGGCTCCATAACACCTAGGTATGTTGCAAAGAATCATCCTCCTGATCAGATCATTGGAGATAAAAGTATTGGTCGAATGACAAGGTCGCAAACTCAGGAACCCCAACTAAAGTATTGTCTAATCTCTGAGGTTGAGCCAAGGATATCTGATGAGGCATGTAAGGATGAGTCATGACATAATGTGATGAAGGAAGAACTTGATCAGATTCAAAGAAAAACCATATGGGAACTTGTTCCAAGGCCTAAAGACAAAAATGTAATTGGAACTAAGTGGGTATTTAGAAACAAAATGAATGAGGATGGAATTGTAATCAGAAACAAGGCAAGGTTAGTCTATAAGGGCTATTCACAAAAAGAGGGTATTGAGTTTGAAGAAAAAATTACTCTTGTTGCTAGGATTGAAGCAGTGAGGTTGTTCCTTGCATATGCGACATAAGAATTTCAAGGTATATCAGATGGACGTCTGTTAAAAAAAAAATCAAACAAGGAGAGATAGGAACGAATTTAATCCAATGAGTTAGGAAAAGGAAAATTACCATGAATTAAGCAAATCCTTAGAGTATACACCAAAAGAACAATACGAGGAGACAAGATTTTGAAGGGGAAAAAGCGTAAAAAAAACCTTGTGATATTATTATGAATGGGCATAAAAGCCTAAGAATGAGAGAGAGAGAGAGAGAGCCAAGCTCATATAAAGAGTCACTTGAAGTGACGAAGTGATACAAAAGTGCTACTAGCTTGCTACAAAGGAGGAGAAGCATCTCTTAAGTAGAGATGGAAGAAGGATTTCAAAGTGTAACTCCCATGTGCATGTGAGCCACATTCATAAGGTGTGTGCCACTTGTGCTAGTTCCTCTTAAGGAGGAATCTAAGGGATACATTGGTTTATCCCAATTAAATAAACAACCAATGAATTATAAATGAATTATCCTCACAAGAGGACAAAATACAATGTAGAATCTCCTACTTACATAATGCAAGTAAAGATTAATTTCTAACAATGTCAAGTCTGCGTTCTTAAATAGAAACCTGGAAGAAGAAGTCTACATTGAACAACCAAAGGGATTTCCCTTATTAGAAAATAGGAACATGGTCTGCAGACTGAAGATATGGTTTGAAGTAAGAACCAAGGGCTTGGTATGCAAGATTAGATAAGTATCTATTGCAGTTAGGCTTTAAGAAGGGCAATGCTGATAGTAATTTATACTTAAGATGCACAAGTGAAGGTGTATTGCTTATTGAGGTATTTCTTGATGACATTATCTTTGAAGGAAATGATAAAATGAGAAGGAAATTTGTTGAAGAGATGAAAGGAGAATTTGAAATGTCAATGATAGGTGAAATGAAATTCCTCCTAGGACTTCAAATCAGTTAGAACAAAGATGGGATATTTATATCCCAGACAAATTATCTAAGAGAATTACTGGAAAAGTTTGGGATGGATGAATGCAAGCCTATGGAAACTCCCATGATAATGGGATGCAATCTCTCAGACTCAATATAGGTCTATGATTGGTGGACTTCCATATTTGACACACACCAGACTAGACATAGAAATGTTGTTGGTATTGTTGCAAGATTCCAATATGATCCTAAAGAAACACACATGATCGTAGTAAAAAGGATTTTTAGATATCTCAAGGGCACATCAAATTTTGGTCTATGGTATGACAGAGTAGATGATTTAAACTTAGATGTCTTCACAGATGCTAATTGGGAAGGTTTTGTTGATGATAGGAAAAGCACTAGTGGAGGAGCCTTTTTCTTGGGAAAAAGGTTAGTCTCTTGGCTTAGTAAGAAACAGGACCATGTCTCTCAATCAATTGTAGAAATTGAGTATGTTTCTACTGTAGTCAACTGCATGCAACTTGTGTAGATGAAATAAATGCTCAAAGATATCAACATGAACTTAGATGAGCTTTTGATCATACATTGTGACAACACAAGTGTAGTAAATATGTCCAAGAACCCAGTAATACACTCAAAAAGTAAGCACATTGACATTAAGTATAACTTCCTAAGAGACAAAGTGGTCGAAAAGGTTGTGAAGCTTGAATATATCAATACATCAGAGCAAATAGGAGACATCTTCACCAAACCATTGAAAAAGGAAACCTTTGAGTATCTTAGAGGTGAACTTGGGGTTAGATCCCCACCTGAAGGTAACTAAGCAGGTACAATGTCCACAAGTCCATCAAGTTCCAATATATATTTATCATGGACTTTGTGGAGGGATCTACTCCTCAGGGAGGGTAGCAGACTGAGTATAAAAAATTAAATCAAGGTGATGTTGCACCTAGTTGTTATGGAACCCTTTTCCATTGATGTCAAAGGGGGGGAATTAAGTGAAAATCCTTTACTAGCTTAGGGGGAGCACTATTTCAAAGAAGTTTTTTCAGAGGATATTGAGAAGGTCGTAAAGAAAGGGAAACTTCAACTTATTGGATTAGGTACTTGGCTTGATGGTTTTTCACATATGTTTCCATCAATGCCAAAGGGGGATATTGTTAAAAATGTTTCATTAGTGTATGGTTTTGTCATTGATGTCAACATATGTTCAACAGTGATACATCAAAGTTGCACAATAGGAAACACAGTGAGTTGCAGAAGATGGTACAGACGCTATGAGATGAATTCCATCATGCGAACTTAGATACATGTTTTGGGGTGTTTCTATAATGCTTACCTATGAGTGCAGTGTTAGGGTTAGAGATATAAATACAACAGTTACATGCAAATATTACCAATAATTCAAAGGAATAAAGCACACATAAACAAAATAAGAAGATACAAATATTTAACATGGTTCACCCAAACCCTAGGCTATGTCCACCAAAAAGAGAGTCCAATCTTATTATCCAGCATAATAGGACATCAACATTATAATGCCATATGCATTCCAATCTCTTATAACATTCAATTTTAGGGCAACATATAAAAATAACCATTTTAGGGTTTTATTAATGTCAGCCCAATGTTGGCCTAATGTCGGCAAGGATACATGGTGAGTGTACAATACTTTCCTGATTAGTCACCAAAAACTAACAATCTCCCACTTGGGGACTGATCAGACTCCACACCCCAAAAAAAAAACCTCCCACTTGGAGATTGATCTTGTAGCAACACTGCTACCCATGAGGCTCCCACTGGAATGATGTACCTTGGACTCTATTGTTCCTTTTACTGCCTTTAGTCTTGAAGACCAACCAAAGCTAAAGAGGAGTTCAACTTCTCCTTTGTCACTTCCTTCATGAACATATCCGTAAGATTATTATTTGTATGTATCTTGTCCAACTTTAACCATCCATTATCCAATACCGATAGGATAAAGTGACACCTAAACTGAATGTGTTTGATCTTTGAATGCAAGGCACAATTCTTGGCAAGATGAATGGCACTCTAGATATCTGTAAGAAGATAATTGTTAGTCTGTGACTTTCCCAACTCTTCCATAAAGAATTGTAACCATATTATCTCCTTATCCACCTCTGTAGCAACAACATACTCTGCCTTTGTAGTGGATAAAGCAACCACCTTTTGCAATCGAGATATCCAACTCACTGTTGTCCCACCAATAGTAAATACATAACCTATGGTCCTCCGCCTGATATCTAGATCCCCTACCAAATCTGAGTCTACATAGCCTATCAAATCAGTATGAGAGCCTCCAAAACATAAACATTTACTAGAAGTACCTCTCAAGTATCCAAGAATCCATTTTACTGCATTCCAATGCTCAACTCTAGGATGACTCATATACATACTAACAACTCCTACAACATGGGCAATATCTAGTCTAGTACATACCATGGCATACATTAAACTCCCTACTGCTGATGCATATGGTACCTTGGACATTTTTGCTTCCTCCTCTTGTGTCTTTGGACACATATCCTTAGTCAATTTTAAATGACTATGAAAAGGTGTGCTGACAGCTTTGGCATTCTCCATATGGAATCTTTGTAACACCTTTTCAACATAATCAACCTAAGATAAAGTTAATTTTTTGTGCTTCCTATCTTTGCAAATTTTCATACCAAGGATTTGTTTTGCTACCTCCAAATCCTTCATAGCAAAGGAATGTGCTAACTATTGTTTCAACCCCTTAATGTGATCCATGTTAGACCCTTCTACAAGCATATCATCAACATAGAAAAATAAAATAATGCATCTTTCATCATCCAACCTCTTAAAATAAACAAAATGGTCTAAATTACACTGACTATAGCCATGCTTAGCCATAAAACTATCAAACTTAATATACCATTTCTAAGGTGCTTGTTTCAAGCCATATAAAATTTTCTTCAATTTGCACACCAAGCTCTCCTTACTTATGACCTCAGATCCTTGTGGCTATTGCATATATATTTCCTCTTCCAAATCACCATGGGGGAAGGTTGTTTTAACATCAAGTTATTCTAAATGAAAATCTTCAGTAGCAACAATAATTAAAACAATGCGTATAGAAGTCATTTTAACAACTGGAGAGAAAAATGCATCAAAATCAATGCCCTTTTTCTGTGCAAATCCCTTTACAACTAACCTAGCTTTAAATCTTTTCTTACCTCCATCCTCCTCTTTTAGCCTATAAACCCATTTATTTGGTAAATCTTTTTTACCTGCAGGAAACTTGCATAATTCCCAAGTTTGATTTTTTAGCAAGGAGTTCATTTCTTCTTCCATGGAAAGCTCCCATTGAACCTTTGTATCCACCTATACAACTTCATGATATCCCCCTGGCTCACCAACATCTGTTGATAAAATAGAGTACAAGGAGGGAGAGAACCTTTCAAGAGGTCTACTTAGCCTTGTGGATCGTCTAACATTCATAGGGGTTTGTGGTATTTGTTTTTGAGGTTGTTGCAGAGCATAAGGAACCACTGGAACATCATCTTTTGGAGTATCATCTAACACTACATAATATTTTTCTTTCTTCTCATGTTGCTGCAACAAATCTTTGTACAACACTTTCTCATTGAATATGACATCCCTACTTCTTATCATTTTATGATTTTTAAAATCCCAAAGTCTATAACCAAATTCATTAATGCCATATGCAAGAAATATACATTTCTTTGATTTAGCTTCCAGCTTGGTCCTATTTTCAGAATCTATATGTGCAAATACTTCACAATCGAAGGTTTTGAGAAAAGAATAACTCGCCTTCTTACCCGTCCATGCTTCCTCTAGAATACCACAACCCAAAGGAGTAGAGGGAGCTCTATTGATTCAATAAACTATAGTTTTTATAGCCTCTACCCACATATTTAAGGGTAACCTAACATGAAACCTCATACTCCTTGCATGCACCATTATTGTTCTGTTCATGCATTCAACCACTCCATTTTCTTGTGGAGTCCTAGGAACTATTTTCTGCCTATGAATACCATTAGAGGAACAATAATATTCAAATTATTTTCTACAATACTCACCACCATTATCAGATCTGAGACATTTTAACCTTTTTCTAGTCTCATTCTCAACCAAGCTTTTTCATTTTTTAAAAGTTTCAAATACATCAGATTTCTGCCTAAGGAAATAAATCCATACTTTCCTAGTTGCATCATCAATAAATGTAACATAATACAGAGAGCCACCAAGAGAAGATACCTGAGTTGGTCCCCATACATCTATATGCACAAGCTCTAATTTATCATTTTTATTTTCTTTCCCATTCTTGAGATAACTAACTCTCTTTTGCTTTCCATACACACAACTTTCACAAAAATCCATATTGACACATTTTAGACCTGGTAAAACTTTCCTTGAATGAATTAATTTCATACCTTTTTCACTCATGTGCCCAAGTCTGTTGTGCCATAGTGTCATTTCAGAATCCACAACAACTGTCTCTTGTTCTACCTGCTCAATTGCAGCAATTGTTCCTGAACATTGACTTTTCTCTGTAACAATTAAAGTAAAAGGAACAATATGACCTCTACAAAGATATAAGGTGCCTACTTTCACACCTTTTTCTACTACTAAGGAACCTTTTGAAACCTTCCAATTTTTATCATGAAAAGTAATTGTGCAACCCTCATCACCTAGCTGTCCTGCTGAAATTAAACTCCTACTCAACCTTGGAACATGGCTTACCTCTTGTAGTAGCCAATGATTCCCATTCCACAACTTAATCTTAATTTTTCCCTTCCCAACAATTTGATAGGGTTCATTATCTCCCAAATAAACAAGCCCAAAATCCCCTTGGACATAATCAAGAAAATAAATTATATGGGGTGTAGCATGAAATGATGCCCCTAAATCTATAACCCATGAATCATCTGAATTTTCAAGGGAAAGAAGAAAAACATCTTCTTCAGATTTGTTACTTACCACATTTTCCTCCTTGTTTCCTTCTTGTTTGTCTCCTTCCTTATTCTTATGAGACCAACAATCCTTCTTCTTATGACTTGGTTTCCCATAGTACCATCAATCATTTGGTCCTTTAGATTCATACCTCTTTCCTTTTGATTTCCCTCATGATTTCCCACCATTTCAAGAGTTGTTTCCTCTATCTCTTGATCTGCCTTTTCTTTCTACATTCAAAACACTGCCTGATGTAGATCCACTTGTGCTCTTCCTATGAATTTCCTCTCTCATAATGAAATCAACAACATCATCATATTTTAGGGTATTTGAACCAGAAATAGAATTACTAACAAACATTACCACACCATTCCAGCTTTCAGGTAAAGAACACAAAATCAAAAGAGCCCTTATTTCTTCATCAAAATTAACATTTACAGAAGACAATTGACTGGTAATTGTATTAAACTCATTTAAGTGATTAGCAACAGACCCACCTTCTACCATCTTCATATTAAAGAAACGCTTCATGAGAAATACCTTATTCAAAGCATAAGGCTTTTCATACAACTTACCTACGGTTTCCATCAACTCTTCATCTATCTTTGCTTGTGTAATATTAAATGGCACCGATTGTGCCAGGCATAACCAAATACTCCCAAGTGCCTTCCTATCCAAAACTTCCCAATACTCATAAGACATTGTCACCGATTTCTTGGATTTTCCTCCCAATGGCTGTCATAAATCCTTCTGATAGAGATAATTCTCCATTTGCATTTTCCATAGCTGAAAGTTCTGCCCATTAAACTTTTCAACCTTCAGCTTACCCTCATCTGCCATTACTCCCACTCAACCGTGAGATCTTCCCGCAGAAGATAATTGAAAAATAACCTAGTTCTGATACCACTTGTTAGCGTTAGAGACATAAATATAACAATTACATGCAAATATTACCAATAATTCAAAGGAATAAAGCACACATAAATAGAATAAGAAGACACAAAGATTTAATGTGGTTCATCAAGACCCTAGGCTACGTCCACCAAACAAAGAGTCCAATCTTATTATCCAACAAAATAGTACCTCAATATTATGATGCCATATGCATCCCAATCGTTTATAACATGTGATTTTAGGGAAACATACAAAAATGAGCATTTTAGGGTTTTATTAATGTCATTCCAATATCAACCTAATGTCAGCCCATCCCAAATTTATGTCGGCCCAAAAAAAATTGCCTCAGGGGCTCCCACCCCTGAACCCTCGTAATTGAGGGTTCTCCTCCCCAAACCTTGGCGAGTATACATGGCGAGTGTACAGTAATTTCCTGATTAGTGACCATAAAATAACATGTAGATGTCTATATGATCACTTGGAAAAGTTATGAGTATTATGGTGAAGACTGGTCAGCAGGGCCAGAGACAGAGAAACTCTCTAAGCAGGTTGCAGTGTCTACATCATAACTTGTATACGGTGATGTTTTCCTTCATGCAAGCTTGGGAAATTGTTGAAGACACTCAAGTGAATCTCCAATATGTCCATGACATGTTCTAGAGATGGCCGACACCTTGTGTGATTCATTTGTTAGCATGGAAGCGTATGTGAAGCCGACCCAGTGGAGTAATGTGTTAATCTTGGTTATTTGATTCAAGGAATCATTGGAGCTGACCTTGAAGACCTTTATAATATGTTATTGTGATCAAGGATGACATGTGTAAGGTTGCCTTGAATAATGTAATTATTTTATGATGTAATGAGGTCTTGAGTGGCCGACCTCTAGGGAGTTAATGTATGTGACTTATATATAAGGAAAGTTATTTCCTTAAGAGGAGTGTGAGAAGAAAAAGTGTGATGTAAGAAGAAGGCTTGTGAGATCTGCTTCTAACATAGCAGAAGAGTGTGGCCTGAGGTACAAAGTTATTGTATTTCCTTGGATGTAAAAGAGAATTGTTGTATTTGGCTTGTGGCCCATTGTACACCCTTAACTGGGTTTTATAAACTCCTAATAGGGTCATTCTCCTAACATGGACTCCTACCTATTGTACTTCATCATCCCCTAACATGGCTTGTACTCCTTATAGGGTAATCTTCATATAGTGCATATATTTGTGGGCATCATTCCCACTGGGGTTTTCCCCTTAACAAGGGTTTCCTTGAGAACAATCTTTGGTGTTATGAGTTATCTTGTGTTTCATGATAGCTCATATTAAGTTAGTGACGCTTCTCTCTCTCTCTCTCTCTCTCTCTCTCTCTCTCTCTCTCTCTCTCTCTCTATTAGTGATGTTTCTCTTATTCTGATCTAGGAGTTAACAAAGACTTCAGTCCCTGGGGGCTTGATGATTTCTTTGTCTCTTTGATCTTGATAAGATTGTATTGTGCTTTGTGTTGTACTTTACCAAGAGTTTGTGTTGAACCCATACCCTTGCTAAAGTAGGGTCTAAATGCATCATCTTAAAATGGAGCACTGAAACATTCTACATTGGAGCATTCATCCTTGTGGATCCAGATTTGAATCCTCCTCAAAGGTTTTAACATAAGCAAGGTGAATTCGTGCATTTACTTTGTTTATTTTGCAATTTCCATTTCAATTTCAAGGTTAATTCCAAAACTGGGGTTTGGCCAAAGCAAACTCCCCCACCCCCCAAACAAACAAAAACATTTTTCCCTTAGGTGCAGGCGTATTAAAGAAAAACATACAACAATTTTGGATACCCTTTTCTTCAAAGTTTAGAGATCTATGAACAATTTTGCGAAAGGTCAAAGATGCGGCTCCGCATCCTTGACCGAAAAGTGCATCCCTGACTAGAAAGTTCTACTTTGACCCAGAGTAGAATAATTTTAGGTTCTGTTCGAATCGGGGCTCTTATACTTGATTTGCTCCAATTTTCTGTCAGGAGCAGTACAAAGGCCAGAAAATGGGTTTTTCTTTAGGTTAGTTATTTCTTTCTATTATTTAATTTCAAATATACAATTACAACACTATAATAGTGAATGTATGGTGTGGTGGCTTATTAGATCCTTTCTCCTACCTTTATACCCTATCCGACTTGAGTGTGCATTGGTGCTCCATCATCCTTTGGCTTGCACTAATCTCCTTAAATTGGGTAAACCTTGAAGTAGGTGTGTGGGAAGGATCCATTTTCCCACCTATACACTTACTGAACTTGGACATTAAGATAATTGTTTAATGAGAAAATTACGTGCTACCAGTTGTGGCATGGGTCTGGAGTTCAAGTTTGCCAGTATGGTAAAAAAATCCTTAGTTCAGTACAAGTGAGTATGATGTAAAATTAATTAATTAATTAATTATATAAAAACATTTACACACTAATATTTGTAGAAAATTAATTAATATTGCTTCTAGCTGCTTCTATAAGGTGCCATGAATAACTTGTCCTATTATTAAAAAGCTCTAAAAACTCTTTTTCGGTTTCAAGAGAACATTGATATGATTATCAAAATCTAGTTTACACACAATTTGGTTAAAAAAAATCTTATTCATTGGTCAAGTTGGTTGCATATGGTTTAAGTATCTGAATCAATCACAACATGATTTAAATGTAGAGAACTGGGTGTTTTATGTGTAACCATATATAGTATTGTGGCCATCTCTGTTATTATCACTTGTAGTTTTGTTCCAACTAATAGAAATATCTACTAGTTCCAACTAAGAAAGCTATCTACACATTTTCGTAAGAAATTGCCAACGAGCACCAAAAATACAATGAGAAAAATTATTAATTGATGTTTCCATTATAAGACACAACTTTCATAACTTACACATAATGGTACAAACGAGAGCAAAAAACAATCATACCACCATGTTCCTAGAGACAATGCATACCACAATGGAGGGCTACATACAGTTCAAATAAAGGGTGTGTTAATTTAAATGAAAAGGGCAGAACAAGACAAAACAAGAAAACCCATTATAGACTTCCAATAAGGAAGGCTTTCAAAACTATCATTGAAATCATCAAAAGAGAAACTATAAAATGGTTTTCAATAGTCAAATTTCAAATTTTAAAATGTATTCATCCCTCACCTACTAATTTTTTTTTCTTCGTTTCAACAAATTCAAAATTATAACACATGAACTGCCAATCTCTTCCTTCAAAACATAGGGATAATATGTTAGGTAAAGTAAAAGGACAGAAAAAATGAGCACACCCACGTTGCATCTTCTCACTCTACTCAAGATGTATTGCATTTAACACGATCTATAGGAAACCTCTCAAGGCAAAATAGCTACTGCTATAATATTTGGAAAGAAGTTGTGCTTGTGTGGTCAATGTCGCGAGTACTACATATTTCAAATACACAAATTCAACCATTAGCAGATAAATGGGACCTCAAACCAAAGGAAAATATATAGAATACAAAAGAATATGAGCTTGTAGAAGAGCTTCCTAGGGATTTGAAGGTCAAAATTCACACTGAAATTACAATTGCCTAAAATGAGATAAGGGCAATTGCAAAGAAAAGATAAAGGATGGAGAATTAATTGTGCACATTTAATGTTTTACAGACTTTACATTAAATGATAATTCATCCTTGGATATAGTTTTTTTTAAATTTCATTTTTAAATTTCATTTTTAAATTTCATTTTTAAATTTCATTTTTAAATATTATTTTTCTACTTACCATTTTTCTTAACAACCAATAGGATTTTAAATAAATAACATTTTATTGATTTTATAAATATACACAAAATTTTAAACTATATAGCAGACATAAAAGTTTAAAAAATTCTTAAATTCTAGTAGTCATATAATTTTTTTATTAGTTTTTAATTGTACCTAAATGAATGCAATAGTTTTCCTACCTATGGCAGGAACTAATAATATGATTATTAATATGTACCATAATTATATAAATTGATTTATGAAACTTGAGTATATAAGTCAACGAACTCCATGAAACTTGATTATATAAGTCAATGGAAAACAAGGGAGTCCACAATTTAAAAGAAGATATAAAATCTACATGCCCATCTCATATAATAAAAAGTTGACTTGCTTTAAGCCATTCATTCGATGGTGTGATTAACATTTGCATGGCTAAGATCAACATCATCTAGTACTCTTGGAGTATGGTATATACTATAAACACTTGTTAGAGTTTATATTCAACATCATTCAATTAGGTTATAAAGCAACCATATTATACCTGTTAAGAAATGACCTGAGAAATTAAATAAATGAAAGACAACTTATCAAAACTGCAAAGTGTCGTAGCCATTGGGTGTTGTAAGTAGTAGCCAAACTCAAAAACTAAGAAAGTTGCAGATCAACTCATAAAACTGGGAATAACTATTTTAGTGACTTTCCTGCCTCAAAACAAGAGAAATATACAAAATCAACAAAGAAAGGCATCATTATTGACAAATGACTCAAAGAAACGAAAATAAAATGAGGGCAAAAAATAGTGAATTTTAACCACATACTAGAAACCCTAATTTTGGGCGAGAAAATAGAAAATAGAAAGCTGACCATTAGCGCATAATGTGTCACCTTCCTAGTTCTTGAAATTTTTTTCCTAGCATTGATCCATATCCGCCGAGAAATTAAGGCACATTCCATTGAAACGGACAATCGCTGTGCAAAATTTGTGAAACTTTGGTTAGTGATTATTAAAGAAATTTTATTTATCACCATTCTTTCAAGCAAATTTCAATTTTAAAATGTCTTCATACCCCACCTACCAAAAAGTTTTACTCTGTTTCAACAAATTCAAAATTTTAACACACGAATTGCTAATCTCTTCCTTCAGAACATAAGGATAATCTATTGGGTACAATAAAATGACCAAAAATTGAGCATGCCCAAGTTACGTCTTCCTAGTCTACTTAAGATGTGCTGCATTCAACACGATATGTAGGAAACATCTCAAGGGAAAATAGCTACTGCTACAATGTTTGGAAATAAATTGTGCTTGTGTGATCAATGTTGCAGGTACTACATATTTCAAATACACAAATTCAACCATTACAAGATTAGCTCAATATTAACAAATAAAAAACAATGATAAAATTGCTAATATTAATGAAAGACAAATTCAAATCTAATAATAAAAAATAATTGGTCTAAGATGAATATGGCTAGATTGAGTTGGTTTCCAAGATGTGCATTCAAATCTAATAATTAAAGCCGATAGGCTTTCTTATGTGGGCACTGCGCACCTGAAAACAGTCTCATACGGAAAATAAAAACTCGACAGACTTTTCCGTCAAAAGAAAGATCACACTTTTCAGGCACTTCGAGATGATTCGTGCAACACAGCAACAACTGTCCACTTGCATGTTATACACTTCTGAGCGTCTTCTTACAATTCTGGACATTTACCGCTGCTGAGTCTAAAGAACGGTTGCAGATTTTAGATGAGGAGAGTAACTGGTGGTAGAACTGGCGGGAAGGTTTGACTGCTGCAGACACGGAAGCGGCCATTGAATTTGTGAACTGGACTATTTCACATTGTTCATCTCAAGACACTGAACCCGAAAACACAAAAAAACACTTACACGGGTGCATGAGAACGAATTTGGAGTTGCAGTCCATCGTCAACTCACGAGGGAATATACAGGTGCTTGCTTTCATTCTCATTATGCGCTGCTTAATGTAACTATAAATTATACCAATTCCGGACATTGAAGGAACTGTAGAATTGCATTTACGCTGAGCTGAATAATATTTAGTTTTTTTCCTGCGAAAACTGGGAGATTGCTTGTATATTTGTTATTTGTTAATGAACTTTCTCGGTCATGTACGTCAACGAGAAGAACGACATATCCCTCTTTCAAATGTTTTGTTTTCATTGTAAAGAGATATACCTGTTCAATTGCCGGGTTCCCCCAAAAGCAGTGCCGATGGCTGCAATTCTCGCCCGTTTTACTTCAATGCAATCACCCGTCCATCACTCTGTGTCTGGTTTTAATCTCCTTTATGCCTTCATTGTCTATACCCTTTTAGTCCCTTGTTCGCTATCTTGCAGCAATCAAACATGTGGCGTTACAGACATCCAGTATCCTTTCGATTTGCGACAGACTGGATGTGGGCTGCCACAGTTTCAGATCGACTGTCTCAAGGGTGTCCGTCCGGTAATCGAAATTGATAGCCAGAGTTACACACTCGCAAATATCTCTTATGGTAATGAAACCTCAATAATATTTGAGGACAAGTATTTCGATGAATGCTTATTTACGGATACCCTTTTTGATCCAAAAAATTATTCAAGCATCTTTGACAGTATCCAACAACTAAGTTTTCCTCTAAGCGTCCTTGTGTGTCCTGGGCTGTTATGTGCACTTGCCGGCGTATCTTTACCTGTACCATGCACTTTGGAACAGGTGAGTGTTAAGGGGGGATTAGCACATTGGGATATTACAGCGAACCCATTAGTCCAGAAGTGTATCACTTGTAATTCAAGCGGTGGTCGGTGTGGGTATAATATTTCCAATGAAGAGCAGCTCCTTTGCTTTTGCGGGGGTGAATCCTATCAAGATCAATGCTCAACAGGTATTTGGTTTCGAAACTCTCTATATTTGCATCTTAGTACCTAATTAGGTTATGCGCTGAACATATTGTTTCCTTGGCAATTTGACCGTGGGCTGAATATTGCTCCATATTAATTTCATGGTTTCTACATTTAGCGTGGGACTAAGTTTAGGTTCTTTTCAATAAAACATTGCTTCCCTAACAAAATGGTTATTATTACAGCCTACAACATATGGAAACTCCCACTGCAAATGGTCTGCCGGAAACACCACTTCTCGAGCTTCATCTCCAAGAAAATAGAAGAAGAAGTCGAGAATACTATGCTTGTCATAAAGATGAGATAGCTGTCCGCAGACGCGCAAAAAAACTAGAACAAGTTTCAATTCACTCGCAAGAAGTAGAAGCACAGAGGCCACAACCCCAATTACAAGAACAAAGGAACAAACGAGAAAGAATGAGCAAAAAAAATGACTACACACTAGCAAACGAAAAATTCCGCCAAAGGATTGATGCATTATCCAACTTACAAACTTGCACTATATGCAAAGAATGTTACCCAGGCATGCTATTTCAATCATCGAACGCGACTATCACTTGTAAAAGATGCTACCATGAGAAAGGCATACATTGGTTCTCATCTGTGAACAACATGGATCCAAGAGAACAACCTGTTGTACTCAAAAGACTAACCCAAGTGGAAGAAATGCTCATTGCAAGAGTCAATCCAGTATTGCAAGTGATTCAAAACTTTGGAGGCCAATATAAATATTGGGGTCACACGATAAGCTTTGCACAGGACATAAAAAAAATTGCAAACAAGCTCCCACGTAGAATACAAGAACTAGATATACTTATAGTTCAGAGATTGCATACAGCAGGGCAGTACTATGATTGTTATGTGAGTAGGAGCCACATTATAGATGCATTGCAATACAAGGTTAAATATGACCCGTACTATAAGGATGTCACTATTCATGCTGAATATTTAGCAGAGATCCCGGAACTAAGAACAGATGTGTCAACTATGCTTAAAACCATTGAAACAAATGAAGACATGGCAGTGCCGAATAATGAATTGATGAAGACCCAAATGTAAGCAGCACAACATACACAACATCATTTATGTCTAGACAGCCAAAGACAGCTCGTGAGCTACAAATTATTAAGCAAAATTTGCAACTTGCTGATAGCACAACCGACATTATCAATTGGCCCCGAGAGAGAGTCATCTCCAGTAAATGAATACAACACTGAGGGTTTACTCGACATGGCATTTCCGACTCTCTTCCCAAATGGATCTGCACAATATATGCAACCTTGAATAAGAGAAGTACACATCCATGAGTTTGCACTACACTTGATGAGATTTCACGATCAGAGGTTCGGAAGGCATCCCTGCTTTCTGTATTTCATCTTCAATCTCATGGGCAGGCATCGTAGCCAAGCAGTTGCAGCCATATTCATCAAGAAAAATGCAGAAGAAAACATACCTATGACCATAGAAAACCTTTGTGCTCACCTTACAAATCTGCCAGACAACCAACTTGTTGAGGAACTGATGCACTTTGGTTCTTCTATGCGAGGTACACGACCATATTGGAACAAGCGTCGTGCGGAGTTGACAAACATGATCAACCAAATAGGATCACCTACTCTTTTCTTCACATTGAGTGCAGCAAACACAAAATGGCCAGATCTACATCGATTGCTCTCAAATAACACTCCCCCCAACATGTTATCAAACAAACAGCGCATGGACAACATAATCAATAACCCTCATACAGTAGCATTGTACTTGCATCAACGGTTTACAATATTTCGTGAAGAGGTCATTGAAAAACTCCTTGAAGCAGAAATCTACTGGTACAGAATTGAATGGCAACACAGAGGTAGTGCTCATGTGCATGGGGTTATATGGATAAGAAATGTGTTAATAAATATAGCTTCGATCAGATAATAGAATTATTATATACATATATATTAAAATATATTATCATTATTATTTATATGAAATATTAAATAATATACAATATCCGATAGTGATCGGATTGCATATAATTTTGGATTCCAAACTTACCGATCGCCTTTGAGATATATTCATATCTTACCCCGTATTATATCTGGTGTCTTGGTGAACAATATTGTCAAGTTGTCTTACGATGTGCTGTGACTGTTATGCACTAACAGTCACGATACTATCGTGACTGTTAATGCATAACAGTCACGATAAGTGATTATATATGTTATATTTAACTAATGCGATCTGCATTAATCCAAACTGCATATTGTTATGAACTGTCACGTCTTTTTAGTGTGAACCTACATGTCATTTCAAATGTGTACAGTCACGTCTCTTCCTGATTTGCTAGTTCAATATATATAGGTGTTTAAATATGTAGATTCAATCAATCACAAAGGCAATTGAAATCTACTGCATTATTCAGTTTATATCTTATCTTCTGATCTCAAATTACTCAACAAAATGCACCTGATATGGATACACTTGATTGGAACAGTGATGCAAAACTTGAAAGAGCAAGACTATTTTTTAACAAGTATGCTACTGCTTGGAACCCCCGTGAGGCATCACACAAAAACAACACAATGTTTCGATCTCCACTAGATGATCCATGCTTGCTCGACATAGATGAGATATTAGCCACTGAACCCGCTCATGACTATGAAGAATTAGTTAACCGGGTCCAGCGCCATACAAAATGTAGAGAAGGAACATGCTTAAGAAAGAAGGGTTCAAAATTTGAGTGTCGGTACAAAGCTCCATGGAAAGAACATACAAACTCCACTATATCATGTGATGAGGATGGGAAAAAAAAATATGAACCTGTAAGAAATGATGATAGGCTTAACATACACAATCGAGAAATGTTATCGATCTGGAGAGCCAACATAGATTGTCAGCCTATTGTCTCACGAGAACATGTTCTCAAATACATTGCCAAATATGCATCAAAAGCAGAACGGACATCAAAGACTTACACTGATATGTTAAAAAGAATATCAGCTGCCCAACAACCAGACAACCTAGCTCTCACAGCATACAGGAAATTCATGACCGAGATTGTAGTTGAACGTGATATAGGGGCACAAGAAACATGTCACATGCTCCAAAAATTGCCCCTTGTCGTTTGCAATCGTCCTTTCACATCTTTGAATGTTGGACGAAAAATGTTCCAGCGGATAACAAATGCATCAGGTTCAAACCAAATACAATCTACCTATTTGCAGGCATACATTCAACGGCCTCCAAAGCTTGACACAATAACACTTCTTGCATCTGCACGATCTTACACCTTTTCTGCAAACCGCAGACACTGCAAATGGAAAGAAAGAAAGGTGAAAGCCATCGTCAATGTCTACCCAAAGTTCTACAACATTCCACATGTTGAATCAGAGCATTTTGAAATATTCTGCTGGAGTGAACTCTTATACAAACATTTTCGTGATATAGAAAATGACATTGGAGTGACTAAAGATTCAATGATTGCAAATTGGAACAACATGAATGCAATTGGATATGATGTTTGGCATGTCAAACGCATGACTGAAAATGAAGCAAACTCAGAAGAAGAAGAAGAAGAAGAAGAAGACAATGATGACACAGACATGCAGGAAATAATACAGATGAATGAATGCCAATTGTTGTCGCAAATGGGCCCCTCAAATAATATTCTCTTCAATGAGCTTGACATGCTTGGCAGGTGTGACTTTGATAGCAACCACAAATGGGATGAAATTAGCATACCCCAACATTTACATGAAATTGCAACGCAATTCATAAATACAGTAAAGACAAATTCACAAGGTGAGAACATCCTATTAGACTACCATGTTCTGAACTATACATTATCAGCAGACCAAGAGGCAGCTCTCACAATAATTAAAGAACACAGCAAATCTATATCTACTAAACCACTCTATATGATTATTCAAGGCACATCTGGTACAGGTAAATCATATTTGATTGCCTGCATAAGGAATGCATTGAATGCTAATGGCCAACAACACCAAAAACAACTTCTCACACTGGCTCCTACAGGGGTTGCTGCATTCAACATACATGCATCGACTATACATACAGTGCTTAGGATCCCTATTAAACAAATGCAACCACTACAAGGACAAGCATTGACAACATTCCAGGAGGATTTAAAGGAAATAAGATACATTCTTATTGATGAACTAAGCTTCATTGGCCCAAAGCTACTACTCAAAATAGACAGTCGACTATGACAAGCATTTCCTCATAATCAACAACTATGCTTCGGAGGACTTTCTGTAATCCTGGTTGGTGACCTTGCCCAACTATCCCCTGTAATGGACAAGCCTATCTACACATCTGATGCAGGAGCATCCTGGGTGTAAGAGCAATCTTGCATCACCCAAAAATATTTTTGTTTTTGTATTCAATAAGGGCTATCTTGTGTAGAGCTACTATTTATGGAAACTTGCTATTTTTAGTAAGTTGGTCATACGATCTCGGAATGTTCTGATTTCACATGTGGAGGTTCATCTCAGTTGTATCAGCCTGCCAGTAAAGTTTCATTGACAGATCAAGTCTCGCTTTGGAGATATTGAAGATTTTCGGTATTGGCAGCAGGGTACAGAAACTTTGAACTCAGTTTTGAAGGCTTTAGAGGCCCCGGATGAGGTCGAAAATTTGGGTGACGGGCGCTTGCACTAGTCAAGCTTGTAGATCGCTTCGTGGCGTTTCCAGAATGGGGTCGTAATAGTCAATCGGTGCAACTGGCGATGACTTATGGTCTTCGGAAGTTGAGTTGCCTGAAATGGCGAAAAATAATTTTCCTTCAAAATTTCTGTTCGGGTTTCAAAAGTTATTTTGAGCCGACTTTGATGTAATAAATTGTAAAATAAAATAATTCTAAGTTTGGTCGGCCCTTTGGGCTAAATTTCTGGAACCTTCTTGGGCGGTGGAAATTGCCTATATAAAGAAGGCCCGTAGTGTTGTCTTGGGCAGTTCTAAGTAGTTCTGGGTAATAATTCGAGGCTTTGTCCTACAGAATATTGTAAGGGAATGCCCATGTGGCTTTGCATATTGTAATTCTAAAAGTTTGTAATTCCACATTTGTGGAGATAATAAGAAGCCAATTTTCTGTTCTTGCATATTGTTGTTGTTTCTCTGTTTCTGTTATGTGTTTGTGGTATTAAGGGGAGCACCCTTCATCAAGTGGTATCAGAGAAGGAGTTCCTGAGTGTGTAAACAAATCACCGACTGTGAGGCAGTTTGCACCAGGACTGTGGTTAGGGTTTCAGCGTGCATCACGAAAATGCCTCCACGAAGGGAACGTGGCGGAAGAGCTGGTGTTGTGACACCTGAGGTTAGAGAGCTGTAGAGACAGGTGCGAGCATTGCAAGAAGAGATTCGCAAAGGAATGAATCTTAATGTCAGAGACAAAAGCGAGGATGAAGCCGAAGAAGAATATCAAGAAGGAGAAGTCGAAATTGTGAACCAGGAGGAAGAAAGACTTTTTCGGGCCATTTCCAAGATTGGGAAAAGACCCAAGATTGAGGTTCCTACATTTTCTGGAAATCTTAACCCGGAAGAATTGATCGACTGGATCAATGAATGTGAGGAATATTTTGAGTATGAAGATGTTGAGGATCCTAATAGGGTCAAATTTGCGAAGGCCAAACTGAAAGGTCATGCGAAGATCTGGTGGCAAGAGATTCAATTGGAGCGAAATAGAAGAGGGAAAGATAAAATCACAAGATGGGATCGGATGGTGGATAAATTGAAGCGACAGTTCATTCCTATTGATTATGAGCTTGACCTACTAAAGAAAATGCAAAGTTTGAAGCAAGAAGGAAAATTTGTTCAGGAGTATACAGAGGAGTTCTATCGACTCCTCATCAGAACAGACCATGCAGAAGCTGATAAGGAGAAAGTTGCCCGATACCTTAATGGGTTAAGGCCAAGCATTCAGGAGGAGTTGAATCTGGTTCGAATGAACAGTATTGAGGAGGCATACCAGTTTGCCCTAAAAGTAGAAAAAAAGCTAAACAAGAAATTTGAGAGTAGACAAAATGGAAGAGGTCGTGGTGGAAGATCTGGTGGACGGTCATATGGTGGCCGAAATGAAGATCCGAAAAAGAAGGATGAGGCCAGTAGCAGTCAGAATCAGCGAGGAAACAATTCCAATCGTTTCCAAGATCAGAATAATAGAGATCAGAGAGGAAGAGGAAGAGGACAAGGATCTGGAAGAGGAGGCTTCCATGGGACATGTTTTCACTGTGGAGAAGAAGGTCATAGGGCATTTGAATGTCCTCAACGTCAAGGTAGAACAGACAGGAGAAATGAAGGCCAGGCTAGAGTTGCACATGTAGATGAAGATGCCAGATCATCAAATTCTGAAGATGCTGAAAGAGGAGAAACGTTGATTAATAGAAGAGTCCTTGTTGGTTCCCAAAACTGTAGATTGGAAATCCTAGAGCCTGCCAACTCTCCAATAGAATTCCAAATCAATTCTGGCCAACGAATGAGAATACTTCAAACTCCCCTGCACTTTAGGCTTCGCTACACCTAGGCGGGTAAACCTTTACTTCAAACTTGATCACCTGGTTCGAAGCTCTTCTATAGCGAATTTAAGCTAGTGAGTTCCTCGGTTGGCAAAAAATCCTTGAACTCAATCAATACAAAATTGAATGCTCCCGGTTGGCAAATTCCTCAAACTCGATCAATACAAAATTGAATGATGAATGTTTGAATTAAAATGTTGTGTAATGATTTAGTAAGGTTTGTAGGAAGGATTTGATAGATTTTCTGATTTCATATATAAACCCAATATTTCAACAATAATAAGACCAGTGCCTCTGCTTATTCGGGCAATAGAGTCAACTTCAATGAAGGTTTACGTACAACTTTATAATGTTTAATGCATTTTATATTGCTAATCAATTAAATAATCAAGATGCGACAAATCAAATATTTACGCAATCCTAAATTAATCCAGATTGAATTTAGGATGCTATCTAACCGTATCCACTTATCCGATATTTAAATTGCACACAATATTCAAAAAATAATAATTATAAAGGACGGTTCATCAATAGTTTAATTCTCTATGCCTTTAATAAATAACAAATGATGTTTTATTTTATTATTAAAATAAAATAAATTTAAATTTACAAAATCATGTTATGCTCCTTATCCCTCCATACAAAATATATAAAAATGCTTCTTATTTAAATCTGTCTATCTTCGAATCTATCTCCTTCTGTTTTTTAAAATAACCTTTATTTATACCCTCATCAATTGGGAATGTGCCTTTTCAAAATGAAGGGTTACATCTCTTTTAAAAATGAATAACATTTTCTACTCAATTATAATCATGCCTCTTCATTTAAATCCTTTTTCTTTTAAAATAATCGTTGCTTAATATCTTCAATTACTAGATAAAAACTTGGATATTATTCTCGAATGCCCTTCCATCCTTCACCCATTCATTAACGTTGTATGTAGCGTTTCATTCATCGTTAACGTGAATTCAAACAGGTTTGACGAGATTTGTTCAAACACGGACTTGTGCTATAAACTGTAAATTTATTACATTGCCCACAATTGTTCGACTCTGTCTACGGGTCCACATTGTTTCCAGTGCACAAAAAGCATCCAAGACAGACATATTACTTTGTCTTCAATCATCAGTATCATGCGTTGTTACTCTGTCAACAGGTGAAAGCATAGATAAAACCTACAATCGCTATGTATTTTCTTCCTTCCGCTACATCTGAGTACTCCTTGACGGTAAAGATGGTGTTAATATTATCATAGCCATTACCAATTTACTCTACAGATTCGTTTCGATATTGGGCATATATTTGAGTCCTCATTGACCCCGCATACTCATTGTTGAATTACTTCAAACATGATCGCAGCTTTGTCTTCATTCAAACCTTGTCTATGGTGCTTCTATATCACTGTTTATCAAACACATACTCCTGTCACCATATC
This sequence comes from Chamaecyparis obtusa, assembly GCA_027943335.1. Taxonomy (NCBI): domain Eukaryota; kingdom Viridiplantae; phylum Streptophyta; class Pinopsida; order Cupressales; family Cupressaceae; genus Chamaecyparis; species Chamaecyparis obtusa. The sequence goes on along the minus strand of BSBK01011542.1, from coordinate 128,361 downwards.
TCCGTATCCATCCTTATACTTGGTGGATTCAACTATAACAAACTTTATGTTTCTTTGATAGATTCACAATATCGGGTATCATATTTATTCGATACCTGTAGAAAGAGATGCATCAAATTGGCTTTTAGGATTTAGAATAGTGGGGACACATTTGAAATGAGGATTTACACAGTCACACATGAAGATTCTCCTTTTGGCATGGTAGTCGGGACTCTAAATTTTGCCAAAATTTAGAGTTCCATCAGTGGCTCTTTCTGGGGACGTATGCTTCCTGTGAGCATAGCGAGATCTCAGTTATCTCTGGAGAAGCAGATCAATTAACTTGATGCAAAATGAAATTGGGTGGCCAGAGGCCCCCCAAAAGTGAACCTTGACCCTTTCCTCTATCGAACACCTGATTTTGATCATATAACACTTTTAACCTGACTGCATTACACATGTCATCCTTATATGTTTGATGTATTTCGTTCTCATAGGATGAACTGAAAGATATCTCACCCTCCAAATGCACTTTACGAGTTTCATCAACTTTAAAATTAGGACTGTTATCTTCATTATGATGCTGATGAATTCCATTGCATAAAGGATCCTCTTCAAATAATGGATTCAAGAATATAGAAAACTCAAGTGTATCTTTTTCTGCTTCCTCTTCAAACAACGGATTTAGGAACATAGAGAATTCAGGCATAATTTCATGAGAGTTGTTATCTGGATTGTTAAGTGTTTCATCATCAAGACTAATATCTTCATTGACATTATCTTCTGAAACTTCCTCCTGTCTATGCAGTTCTATTTCGTCTCCACAATTTGATTCCTGGAAATTATCATCTCCTTCATCTAGTATCTCTTGAATATGTGGTGACCTGTCAACCTCTTTACTGTGGAGGATAGAGAAAACATCTGGACCATTCTTCTCAATGTGTCTTTGGTATTCTATGTCTAACAAGGCTGAAATCTCTTCCACACCGAAAAAATCCTCTTCCTCATTTTCACATTCACTGATATTTGATGTCATACAAGTATTATCGTGGAAAGATCTTTCCTCAGCTTGTCCAAAAAATTTTCCTCCATTCACATCTAAAACCTCACTTGACTCATAGGCTACTTCAGTCTTGCATTCATTCTCCTCTGCATCCAGTTCATTATTCATTAGTTTGAGAAAGGTAAGGAACTGATGATCATATAAAAGACCTAGTTCTCGCATTTTGTTGAAAAGATCAGAGGTTGAAGGTCTGCATTCTAAAGGTACTTCTTGACGGATATTAAACATCCTCAGGAAGAATTGTATTGCAGATTCTTCTTCTTGTTTCTCTAAGTTCAAAAATGCGTCCAAAGGGGATATTTAACTTGGATCTTCTTCAACATCACAGCAATTTCCATCAAGCACAAAGCTTTGTTCAATCTGATCATAAGACTCCTCCTCTCTTTCTTCATCATCTTCTAATATCTGAAAAAGAAGCTTCATATCAGGGTCACCTAACGAGATTCCCAGGTTTTTGACCTTTCTCATTATTTCCTTTTGTGAAAGCATAATTGTTACAGGTATCTTCTTATATATATCTACCATCCTCATGAATACGTGTGCAAAAGACTCCCCTTCAAACCTCTCCAAACTGAAAAATGCATCAAGTAGAGACATATTATGATCCTCTTCCATGCTGCAGCTTTGGTTTTCAAACTGTTCATAATACAAGTCGTCTTTCTCGCTTGCATCATGAAACTCATATAGGAACCATTTTTCAAATTCTTCCCAAGATGGAATACTTTGTGTAGGTAGTGATTCATAAGCCTATCTCGCATTGTCCTTCAATGTTCTGACAAACAGCTTCATCACCTGATCTTCTGCATCAACCTCATATAGTCTTCTATGAATGTATAAAACGCATCCAAATGTTGAAGTGCGGATTCATCCCATTCTCCATGAAACTTTGGCACAAGTTGTGAAAGTTTTGGGGATAACTTGCTAGGTTCATAATCAAACTTGCTGAAATCCAATGGCCTGATGCCATCTGGAATAAAAGGCTTTCTTTCAAATATCGATACATTTGGAAAACCTATCCACCATCTCCTTCTGAGTCTTCTCCCCTAGCAGAGCTACCAAATAAAAGTTGTACTAAATAGAGTCGCCACCTCTTTCGAGGAATATATTGATTTGTTGATCTTCCAAGTTCTCACTTCCAATAGAGTACGCTTCCAAATAAACTGATAGAACTACGTTCAAATTCTGGTCTGTAAAATTAGAAATTCTAGGTAACTTCACAATATGTATTGTGAGCAACTCGATCCCCAGTAGAGTTACCAATCTGTTGGTTCCCAAAACTGCAGATTGGAAATCCTAGAGCCTGCCAACTCTCCAATAGAATTCCAAATCAATTCTGGCCAACGAATGGGAATACTTCAAACTCCCCTACACTTTAGGCTTCGCTACACCTAGGCGGGTAAACCTTTACTTCAAACTTGATCACCTGGTTCGAAGCTCTTTTATAGCGAATTTAAGCTGGTGAGTTCCTCGGTTGGCAAAAAATCCTTGAACTCGATCAATACAAAATTGAATGCTACCAGTTGGCAAATTCCTCGAACTCGATCAATACAAAATTGAATGCTGAATGTTTGAATTAAAATGTTGTGTAATGATTTAGTAAGGTTTGTAGGAAGGATTTGATAGATTTTCTGATTTCATATATAAACCCAATATTTCAACAATAATAAGACTAGTGCCTCTGCTTATTCGGGCAATAGAGTCAACTTCAATGAAGGTTTACGTACAACTTTATAATGTTTAATGCATTTTATATTGCTAATCAATTAAATAATCAAGATGCGACAAATCAAATATTTACGCAATCCTAAATTAATCCAGATTGAATTTAGGATGTTATCTAACCGTATCCACTTATCCGATATTTAAATTGCACACAATATTCAAAAAATAATAATTATAAAGGACGGTTCATCAATAGTTTAATTCTCTATGCCTTTAATAAATAACAAATGATGTTTTATTTTATTATTAAAATAAAATAAATTTAAATTTACAAAATCATGTTATGCTCCTTATCCCTCCATACAAAATATATAAAAATGCTTCTTATTTAAATCTGTCTATCTTCGAATCTGTCTCCTTCTGTTTTTTAAAATAACCTTTATTTATACCCTCATCAATTGGGAATGTGCCTTTTCAAAATGAAGGGTTACATCTCTTTTAAAAATGAATAACATTTTCTATTCAATTATAATCATGCCTCTTCATTTAAATCCTTTTTCTTTTAAAATAATCGTTGCTTAATATCTTCAATTACTAGATAAAAACCTGGATATTATTCTCGAATGCCCTTCCATCCTTCACCCATTCATTAACGTTGTATGTAGCGTTTCATTCATCGTTAACGTGAATTCAAACAGGTTTGACGAGATTTGTTCAAACACGGACTTGTGCTATAAACTGTAAATTTATTACATTGCCCACAATTGTTCGACTTTGTCTACGGGCCACATTGTTTCCAGCGCACAAAAAGCATCCAAGACAGACATATTACTTTGTCTTCAATCATCAGTATCATGCGTTGTTACTCTGTCAACAGGTGAAAGCATAGATAAAACCTGCAATCGCTATGTATTTTCTTCCTTCCGCTACATCTGAGTACTCCTTGACGGTAAAGATGGTGTTAATATTATCATAGCCATTACCAATTTACTCTACAGATTCGTTTCGATATTGGGCATATATTTGAGTCCTCATTGACCCCGCATACTCATTGTTGAATTACTTCAAACATGATCGCAGCTTTGTCTTCATTCAAACCTTGTCTATGGTGCTTCTATATCACTGTTTATCAAACACATACTCCTGTCACCATATCTCCGTATCCATCCTTATACTTGGTGGATTCAACTATAACAAACTTTATGTTTCTTTGATAGATTCACAATATCGGGTATCATCTTTATTCGATACCTGTAGAAAGAGATGCATCAAATTGGCTTTTAGGATTTAGAATAGTGGGGACACATTTGAAATGAGGATTTACACAGTCACACATGAAGATTCTCCTTTTGGCATGGTAGTTGGGACTCTAAATTTTGCCAAAATTTAGAGTTCCATCAGTCCTGTTGAGTGGTGAGAATGAACTTGAACAAAGGAGGAGCCTGTTTCGCACCAGGTGCAAATGTGAGGGTAAGTGTTGTAATGTGATTATTGATAGTGGAAGCACTGACAATTTGGTGTCAGAAGAGATGGTGACAAAGTTGAAGCTCAAGAGACAGAAACACCTACATCCATATCGGATTGCCTGGGTACAGGATGACCACAAGGTCATGGTCAATGAACAATGCCTAGTGAAGTTCAAGATTGGAGGATACCAAGATGAGGTACTGTGTGATATCATATCTATGGATGTATGTCATATGTTGTTAGGTAGACCATGACAGTTTGACAGATGTGCTGTACATGATGGTTGTGCGAATACCTATTCCTTGACAAAGGATGGAGTGCGACATAAGCTAAAGCCATTGAATGACACGAAAGAAAAGGTATGTGGTAGTGCAAGAATAACTTTTGTTGATGGAAGAAATTTCCTAGATGGTATGAGGCATGAGCATGTATGTTTTGCTTTAATTCCAAAAGCTGGTAAAGAAGAAGTAGAAGATGTTCTTGTAGAAGTTGCAGATTTGTTGAATGAGTTTCAGGATATTGTATCCGATAATGTACCTGATGGATTACCACCAGTCAGGAAGATCAGTCATCAAATGGACTTGATCCCAGGAGCGAGTTTGCCGAATAAGGCAGCACATAGAATGACACCGGCAGAAAGTGAGGAGTTGAACAGACAAGTACATGAGTTGTTACAGAAAGGATTGATCCGTGAGAGTCTGAGTCCTTGTGCTGTACCAGCGGTATTAGCACCAAAGAAGAATGGAGAGTGGAGGATGTGTACAGATTCCAGAGCAATAAACAAGATCACAATCAAGTACAGGTTTCCATTGCCACGAATGGATGATATTATGGACTGTTTGAGTGGAGCTGTGTATTTCTCAAAGATAGATCTGAAGAGTGGATATCACCAAATTCGGATCAGAGAAGGAGATGAATGGAAGACTGCCTTCAAGACAAAGGAAGGACTGTATGAGTGGTTAGTCATGCCTTTTGGGCTAACCAATGCACCGAACACTTTCATGTGGCTTATGAACGAGGTTTTGAAAGAATTTCTGGGTAAGCTTGTCATTGTTTATCTTGATGATATTTTGATCTTTAGTAAGACATTGGAAGAGCATATGATGCATATTCGTATGGTATTTGAGAAGCTGAGAGAAGAGAAATTGTTGATTAATTTGAAGAAGTGCAGTTTTGTGAAGAAAGAGTTAGTGTATTTGGGATTTGTAGTTTCGGCAGAAGGTCTAAAAATGGACCCAGAGAAGGTACATGCTATCCTTGAATGGCCTACTCCAAGGAGTGCTACTGAGGTAAGATCTTTTCATGGTATAGCTAGCTTTTACAGAAAGTTTATCAGAAATTTTAGCAGTATTTGTGGACCCTTGACTGAAACAATGAGAGGGGATAGAAAAGAGTTTAAGTGGACTAATAGGGCAGAAAAGAGTTTTCAATTGTTGAAACAAAAAGTTACAGAACAACCTGTTTTAGCACTTCCAAATTTTAATAAAGTGTTTCAAGTAGATTGTGATGCTAGTGGTACTGCAATAGGAGCTGTTATGAGCCAAGAAGGTAAACCTGTTGCTTATTTCAGTGAGAAGTTAAATGATGCCAAGAGAAAATATTCTGTTTATGATCAGGAATTTTATGCTATAGTCCAGGCATTAAAGAAGTGGAGACATTATCTGCTTCCTAAGGAGTTTGTTTTGTATACTGATCATCAAGCTTTGCAATATTTGAATAGTCAAGGAAAGTTGAATCAGAGGCATTTGAAATGGGTTGAGTTTTTGCAGAGTTATACATTTGTTTTGAAACACAGGAGTTGAAAGTCTAATAGGGTTGCTGATGCTCTTAGCAGAAGGCAACTATTGCTGACAGAAATGCAGATTGAAGTGGTTGGGTTCAAGGAACTCAAGAATTTGTATCCAGAGGATCCTGATTTTAGTGAAGCTTGGAAAGCTTGTACAGAACCTGTTACTCTAGACAGGACGAAATGGCTGGATTTCATCATCCAGGATGATATGTTATTTAGAGGGAATCAGTTGTGCATTCCACGAAGTTCTATGAGGGAGAATCTCATCAAAGAGAAGCATAGCGGAGGATTGGCTGGACATTTTGGTCGTGATAAAACCCTTGCTTTGGTTAATGAGAATTATTATTGGTCACAGTTGCAACAAGATGTGAAAAAGTTTGTACAGAGTTGCAGAGTATGTCAGATGGCGAAAGGAGTGAAGCAGAATACAGGGTTGTATCAGCCATTACCTGTACCAGAGAAGCCTTGGGAGGATATCAGCATGGACTTTGTTCTTGGTTTACCGAGGACTCAGCGGGGACATGATTCAATTTTTCTGGTGGTTGACAAATTTTCGAAGATGACACATTTCATTCCCTGCAAGAAGACTAATGATGCTGTTCATGTAGCAGAATTGTTTTTCAGAGAAGTGGTTAGACTACATGGTTTGCCAAAGACCATAGTTTCAGATAGAGACACTAAGTTTGTTGGATATTTCTGGCGCACATTGTGGAAAAAGTTGAAGATAGATTTGAAGTTCAGTTCATCACATCATCCACAGACTGATGGACAGACAGAGGTGGTGAATAGGAGTTTGGGGAATTTGCTGAGATGTTTGGTTGGAGATAAGCCAATGGGATGGGATTTGATTTTACCACTGGCATAATTTGCATACAATAATTTTGTCAACAGGAGCACTGGTAAATCACCATTCCAGATTGTATATGGAAGTAGTCCAAGAAATGCATCTGAATTGAGAAAGATAGATAAAGGAGAAATAAGTAGTGCTGAAGCTGAGGATTTTGCAGAACACTTGAAGAACATCCATGAAGAAGTGAGGAAGCACATTACCAAAATGAATGCACAGTATAAGGCTAAGGCAGATGAGAAAAGGAGGCATAAGGAATTTCAGGTTGGGGATGGAGTCATGGTTCATTTGCGGAAGGAGCGGTTTCCAGTTGGTACATATAACAAGCTGAAAATGAAGAAGTTTGGACCATGTAAGATACTGAAGAAGCATGATTCAGGAAATGCATATGAGGTTGAATTGCCTAGTGAGTTGAATATTTCACCAGTGTTTAACATTTCAGATCTGACAGAGTATCATGAAGGAGGTGTTGAAGATGACATCATAGCAGCACAGTGGAGTATTCCAGCAACTAGTTCAGAAACTAAGGAGATTGAGGATATACTGGACAGTCAAGTTGGTAAAAGCACAAGAAACAGGACATATGAAGAATATCTGGTCAAGTGGAAAGGACGACCTGTTGAAGATTCATCATGGCTGACAAAGGAGGAGGTTAACCATCTTGGTTTTCCTCTGCACACTTGAGTCGTGACAGGGTCACTTCTCAAATTACCCCGGGTGTCTGATGCAGGAGCATCCTGGGTGTAAGAGCAATCTTGCATCACCCAAAAATATTTTTGTTTTTGTATTCAATAAGGGCTATCTTGTGTAGAGCTACTATTTATGGAAACTTGCTATTTTTAGTAAGTTGGTCATACGATCTCGGAATGTTCTGATTTCACATGTGGAGGTTCATCTCAGTTGTATCAGCCTACCAGTAAAGTTTCATTGACATATCAAGTCTAGCTTTGGAGATATTGAAGATTTTTGGTATTGGCAGCAGGGTACACAAACTTTGAACTCAGTTTTGAAGGCTTTAGAGGCTCCGGATGAGGTCAAAAATTTGGGTGACGGGCGCTTGCACTAGTCAAGCCTATAGATCGCTTCGTGGCATTTCCGGAATGGGGTCGTAATAGTCAATCGGTGCAACTGGCGATGACTTATGGTCTTCGGAAGTTGAGTCGCCTGAAATGGCAAAAAATAATTTTCCTTCAAAATTTCTGTTCGGGTTTCAAAAGTTATTTTGAGCTGACTTTGATGTAATAAATTGTAAAATAAAATAATTCTAAGTTTGGTCGGCCCTTTGGGCTAAATTTCTGGAACCTTCTCAGGTGGTGGAAATTGCCTATATAAAGAAGGCCCGTAGTGTTGTCTTGGGCAGTTCTGGGCAGTTGGGAGTAGTTCTGGGTAATAATTCGAGGCTTTGTCCTACAGAATATTGTAAGGGAATGCCCATGTGGCTTTGCATATTGTAATTCTGAAAGTTGTAATTCCACATTTGTGGAAATAATAAGAAGCCAATTTTCTGTTCTTGCATATTGTTGTTGTTTCTCTGTTTCTGTTATGTGTTTGTGGTATTAAGGGGAGCACCCTTCATCAACATCACATTCTATTGCAAGAACATTGTGGGAATAGTTCACGACAGTTATCACATTACAGGCAATATTCCGCCAACAAGGTGATGATATAGCACAAGCACAGTTTCGTCAACTTCTACAGAACATACGAAATGCAGAACCAAAGAAAGAAGATTGGGAGCTCCTGATTGCACGTACAAACAAACAAATTACATCAAATGAAAAGGAAGAATTTAATAGATCAGTGCACCTGTTTGCTACAAATGATCTGGTCCATCTACACAATAAAACAATGTTGAAACTGTTGAATTGTCCAGTTGCATTAAGTGCAGCAACAAGCACCAGAAGTAACACAGAATATGCAACTACTGATGAACAACTTGAAAAGGAAGTTCTACTGTGCAAAGGTCAACGCATCATGCTCACAACAAACATATGGACACAAGTAGGACTTATAAATGGAGCGTTGGGCGAAATAATTCATATTGTTTACAGCCCTGGTTCAAAACTCCCTGATCTTCCACTCTACATTGCTGCAAGGATCGATAATTACATTGGCCCACCATGGAACACAAATGATCCTAAACTAATACCAATAATTCCTGTATCACTAGGCACACGAAGGCAAATGCCGCTAACAATGGCATGGGCTTTAACCATTCACAAATCCCAAGGGCTTACCCTAGATAAAGCAACAATTGACATTGGAAAACTGAAAGGCAAGGGCTAACATTCACAGCAATTTCCAGAGTTAGATCATTAAATGATCTTCGCATTCAACCAGTTTTCTCCTTCAAAAGATACTCCAAAATGGAAAAAAATCCATACACAATCATAAGGAAAAAAGAAGAAGCCCGGTTACACCAGCTTGCCCTCTCAACAACTAAGGTATGCAACACTGTAATAGATTTCAATCTAATAGCAAGCAATTCACATTCAATTTTTCCTTTCTACCAGCACATTCCATTCTGATGTCTTCAAAAGAAAATGAATTGTACAACCTGAATAGTTTTTAATCACAACGTTCTTCAACAGGAGGCCACACAATAGGAATTTTCCACTACAAGAAGTTCATGCACAGGATATACAGGTACAACAAGACAATTAAAAAGTTGACATACCTTGGAGGAACTTCCTACATGTATTTGTAATTTGACTTATCTTCAAAAGTTGATACATATTATATATTACTTGACATATTTCTAATGTTGTGATATTCAGAAGTGCAGACTGTGATAAGGAATCAACAGAAGATGCTCAAGTCATCAGCACATGACAGGTTTTACAAGTAATGTGTAATATATTGTTTGATATATTACAAGTATTGTGTAATATATTGTTTTATATATCACAAGTATTGTGTAATATATTTTTTGATATATTGTTTTATATAGAGCAATTTTATATAATGTTTTCCAAACAAAAAATAAATGTCAGTATGATGCTATCGGCGTAAACATTGCACCTTGGTCAGGTGCAAGTGCTAGTAAAGAATAATTGGTCTAAGATGAATATAGCTAGATTGAGTTAGTTTCCAAGATGTGCATAATAATGAATGGTTCTTGTGAAATGTGTCCATCTCTTGAAGACACATAAACGTCGATGGTAGCTTGGCTTGCAAAGAAGAGGAGGTATACGCATGAAGCCAGCCCGGAGAACTTTAAGCACAAAATCTTATTGAAGCCCATCCAAAACACCATTGTTTTTAGAGATACTACAGAGGCAGCGGCTGGGAAGAGGACGCGACACAAAGCTATTAAACGTTGCTATTCTTCTTTTATCTCCTCGATCTCCATCATTTCAGCCAGACCAGATATGAATCAAAGAGTTCCAAACCCTTGTCTCCATTTTTGTTATGATGAATCATTTTGTGGCGCCTTTGTTTAATTTCTCACTGTTACCAAATTTGAAACAGTTTTTTTCTTATCATTTGGCGTAACTCAGATTGCTTTAACTGCTGGAAAATTTCATTTAACAAGATTAAAAGAAAACTCTCTCACCTTGCACAATCTTCCGTCGTTAGAATCGCCACTTTCTTTTACATATTAGATCTGTAGTTTCATCTGCCTGAACTGATCTCGATAGTTATGTAGTGTAGAATAATCATGAAGGATTAAATTTCTTTCAAGTATCATCTTGTTTTATACAACTGGAGCTTCAAGTTTTCGAAGAGGGGAGTGAGAAATTAAGGAGCAGTGTCACAATACTTCGTGAGTTTAGAAATAAGGTGCAAGAGGGTTTGTTGGAAGGAAATATAAATGAAGATGCAATGAATCATTTTTTGTACTTGGCAGATCATATCCTTTAAAGAAGAAGCGCACGAGCTTCACCCCAAGATCGTTGAAGCATAACGAAAAATGGTTAAACATAGGAGTAGAGAAAAGCAAAAAAGACTTTTGCATGATTTAAGAAAATAACATCTGAAAGTAAGCTTTGAAATTGCGAATTGTGTTGTGATTTATGGGTGTTCATTCTTCCTATGTTGAATGAGTTGCTGTAGGATGTTATTGATTACATGTGCATGGAAGTAATTTATTAATGTGAAGTTAATGAGTTGTTTGATGTTCAACTTTGTGTGAAGATTCATCAACAATTGGATATCGGTTTATAGTTCTTTATATTTCTGAAGAAACTTTGTGTTCTAATGGTTTATTGTTATGTCTAAGAATTTTACCTTTTAAAACTTTCTAGTCAAAAGTTCCCCGCCTTGCTTTCTAGTTAAAAGCATAAGAGAGTTTTTAGTTTTGATAGTTTTAATCATAAGAAGGTAGCTGCACCTTCCAAAATAAGCAGAGTTAGTGTAGAAAGATCATCGCACCCGACTCAACTGTCGGTTTAGATTGCCACTTGTTGGGCATAGTATATTGGAAGAGTTAAGTGGTAAAAATTTGAACTGACACCAAACAATCCCTATGTCTGAATTGCAACTAGCAATATGCCCACTTTATCTTATGAGCATAGTCACACATACGAATCATAGCAATGATTACTTACGACATATGCATTCATTACTTCTTACTATCATTCTTTCAATTGTCTTTAATATCAATTCATTATTGCGAGGTGAGCCAAGGTCAAAGGAAGATATTGAATGCCATCATGGTTGCACAGGGTTGGCAGTAGTCTTGACAATTCTACCCGCATAAGCATTTCCCTCCCAGTAAATACGAGTTATGTTGAATTCACTGAATTTGCTCATAGCTTCCTGTATGGGCTGCAACCATCATTTCAGCTTCCAATTAGGAGTATCATTTTGTTTGATATCATTGATCACTATCAAAGAATCCCCCTCTAGTTGTAGACATTCCACACCTAGCTCAATGCTCAACTTGCTTACAATTAGGATTATCATTTTGTCTGATAGCACTTATCACTATCAAAGAATCCCCCTCTAGTTGTATACGTTCCACACCCAACTCAATTCTTAGCTTGAGACCCAGTAGAGCGACCCTAAATACTGCACAATTGTTGGTTGCATTGCCAAGTTTGTTTTGCCTTCTCCGCTAAGATGGTGCCCTCATGGTTTCTTGGCCCCAAAAGCCCTAGGTTACCCCTAGTCACCCTGTTGAAGTTGATTTTGACCCATCCTGGGCTTGGGCATCGCCATATTACATCTTGTCACGAGCTTTGCAGGGGATCAACCGCATGAAGCCCATGAACATGGGGTTTGTAAATTTAATTTATTTTTATTTTTATTATTATTCTTATTATTATTATTATTTTTTTTGATCAATAAACGGCCGAAGCCTTGATTTTATCTATTTAAAATTTATCTTTTTACATTTTCCTCCGTTCGTGCGGGCACTGGTAGGAAAGAACGGGGAAGAAAACCTCCAGTCTGGCCTGGGACTTTTGTCCAGAAACAAATCAAGTTTAGAGCTCCTACAAGCGTAGGATTACAAAGCTCCACTTGATGGAGTCGAAGAGGGCATTCCCTCTTTAGTACAGATTAATGGAGGCATACCTCCATGATAGTGAACACAAATATGTTAATCTTTTATATACAATGGTCTTTTAAGAAGAACTGATAAGCATTCCCATCCTGTGCCGTACATTTATTTAGATTGAGATTACATATACCTTGCTCTTATCTTTAGAACTAATGAGCCTTCCTTTAATTTTAACTGTGCTTTTGAAAAATCGTGTTATTTTCTCTCATCCTCGCTCTTCGAGTATTTGCCTTAGCTTTGATAAGTTCTTGAGCCTCTTTTTCTTTATTTCTGCCTTTTTCGTCTGTTATGCTTTCCCTGTATACCTGCAAAATAGAAAGACACCATGCAACCTCTATTCTCCTAATTTACAGTTAATTAATCATTTTCATGATCCAATCCTCATAAAGCTAGTTCAGGTTAGGTATTGATGAAATTAAGGAATTTCAAATCTTAATCCATGAGTTAGTCTACTAAATAAAACATTACAATCTGAGTCCATTTCTATTGACAGTCATGCTATGACCATAAGAAATTTATGGGCACTTTACGAATCTTTTAATTTGTCATAACATTCTCTGTTTTAAAGATTATCATTTTTGTGATCGATGAGACTTCATTGTAGGTTGGCATGCCCTTAATATATAATGATTGTTTTGACTAAATGAGATGTTAACTTCTTACATTCCCTATCTTGAAGTCTGCTATGTAAGAGCGCAGTATATATATGTGTGTGTGTTTGTGCGTGTTTGTGTGTGTATTTCTGCATTTTTATACTATACTCGCAAATGTATCTATACTTGTTTACCTTTAAATTCATTTACATTTATTTACATCTAATCTTGATTTCCTATTTTGAAATCATTTTTCTTCACCTTCCGAGTTCTTCTTTCAAACTCTCATGAATTTCTTCAATTTCTTGCCCGTCAGCTCCTAGGTTAGCTAACTTATCTGCGTCTATATTGCCCTCCCTGTAAATGTGATTCACTGTATAATCTCCTATAACTTCAAGAGATTCCAATATTTGTTCAATAGCACTATTTAGTTTCCAGTTCGGCGTTCTACCCTGTCTTATTGCATTTATAATAATAGCTGAGTCTCCTTCAATCGCAATTCTTTTAAGCCTCCATTTTTTGCACCAAGCCAGACCTAATCTTATAGCTTCTATTTCAGCTTCGTTATTTGTCTTAATTCCTATAGGTTTTGCTAACCTTCCTAATAACTTTCCTTCCGCATTATGTAAACATATCCCTATACTCGCCACCCCTGGGTTTCCCCTAGCTGCCCCATCAAGGTTCAACTTAATCCATCCTTGCTCCGGTGGTTTCCATTTATAGTTCGCCCTTGATAAGGATTTATTGTCAATGCTAGATCCAATCCAGGGAGGAGCTTTCAAGCCATACCACTTCTTTCTCTGGTTGTTGTCTTCTAGTGAGAATTCCATCATTGATTGTCCCAGCATATTTGTATTGTTTGTAATTTCTACTATATTTGCCTCTAATTTGTTCAAAAAACTCTCAATGTTCATCTTTTTATCTTGAAAAATCCTACGGTTCCTTTCCTTCCATAATTCCCAGATTAACAGAGATGGGATTATGTATCTCATTTTACTGTATAAATCCTCCTTACATGATCTTTGCCATGAAATAAAAACTTCTGTGATATCATTTTGAAGAGCAGTCTTCAGATCTAATTTCTCCAGAACCCAAAGCCAGCATTTATTGGCATACTCACAATTTAACAAAATATGATTAATCGTCTCACTTTCTTTCTCACACAGGGCACACCTAGAAGGACCATGGTACCCTATTTTTTCAAACCATTCAGCGGTGAGAATCCTTTTCTGTAAAGCTGCCCATGAGAATAGACCTGCCTTAGGAAGACAGTTTCTATTCCAACATAGATCAATGGGAAGACTGGTGGGTGGATTATCTATCCCAGAAATAACTTTGAAACCTTCTTTTGAGTTGTATACACCACTCTTTGAGGCAGCCCATATAATTGTGTCCTCCCCAGAGCGTGGATAGAAGTTTCGTTCTTGTAGAGCCTTGTTAAGTTTATTCTGGAAATCAAGGGGAAGTCTGAGTTCCTCTAGAGATTTCCATGCCCAGCTGCTACCCTCACTATTATTGATTTGTGAAAAATAGTCTTTAACTCGCTCTCCCTTACTTTGTTTGATTAGTTCAATTAGCTGATCATTCCCAAGAATTTCACGTAGGGCCGGTTTTCCACCCCATGAGTCATCCCAGAAAAGAGCCTTATCCCCGCTTTTCACGTCCCAAGAAAGGGACTCTAATACTATATCTTTACATTCTTTTATGAAGTTCCATATGCGTGAGCCCGTCGGATAATTATCAGAACGACAAACACTTTCCTCCTCTTCTCCTAGTAAGTATTTATATCTTAGTATTTTAACTCATTTTGCCTTTGGGTTTTTAATCATTCTCCATACTAATTTCGCCCCCAAGGCCTTGTTTTGAAGCGTAAGGTCTTTTATTCCCAAACCTCCTTCTTTTGGCTTACAAATCTTATTCCAAGCAATTAAAGCTAGTTTAGATTTCTCCTCCGACCCTTGCCAGAAAAATCTCCTTAACTTTCGAGCAATCTCCTTATTAATACCTGTCGGGATTCTCATGCTCATCATCTGATAAATAGGAACTGTAGAGAGGACTGACCTGATCATAACAGCCCTTCCCGCATTTGATAACCATTTACCTTTCCATTGATCTAGTTTCTTGGAGATATTTTGAATTTTGCTTTCCCATAAGTGATTTGATTTGACCCCCTTATCCAGAGGTAAACCTAAATATCTACATGGGAAGAAACCTTCTTTGAAGTCTAGAATACGTTTAATCTCATTCTTTCGTCTCTCTTCAGTATTGATAAAAAAAATTTCTGATTTTTCCTCATTTATACATTGTCCAGAAGCGTTAACATAAGTTTTTAAAATTTCTTTGAAAGCTTGAGCTTCTTCTAAAAGTGCTTTTCCAAAGAGGAGATTATCATCGACATATTGTTGATGAGTAGTAGCCTCGACTCCCGAAGTAATCTTGATTCCTTTAACCTTATCCTCTTCCTGAAGTTTCTTGATACCTCTCCCTAAAGCTTTTGCCATAATAATGTACAAAAAAGGAGATAACGGATCTCCCTGCCTCAAACCTTGAGAATAGCTGAAAAAGCCTTCAGGAGACCCATTCACCATAATTGAGAAGTGAGGGGTGGAGATGCATTCAAAAATCATATTGATCCATTGTTTTGAGAATCCAAAAGCTTCCATACATTTACACAAAAATCTCCAGTCCACTTTATCATACGCCTTACTAATGTCTAACTTAATCAACATACTCGGATCCTTATTATTTGTTACTGAATGTATAGCCTCATGAGCAATAATCACTCCATCCAAAATTGACCTATTAGGGACAAATCCTGTTTGTTCTTCGGATATAATCAATGGAAGAAGTTGTTTCATTCTGCCTGCCAAAGCTTTTGAGAAGATTTTATACAAAGTGTTGCACAGGGAGATAGGTCTGAACTCATTAAATTTCTCTGCATTGACCTTTTTGGGAATAAGAGCAATGAATGTGTTATTTAGCTCTTTAAGAATATGTCCTGAGTTTCTCATTCCCTCTAGAGCATTAGTAATTTCCTTGCCCATAAATGACCAACACTTTTGAAAGAAAAAAGTTGGGAATCCATCAGGACCAGGAGATTTATCCGGGTTCATTTCCTTTAAAACCTCGAGTATTTCATCTTCTGTAAATGCAGCATTTAGGAGGTTATTTTGATGCGAAGTTATTATACGAGGGATGTTTCTTAATAGCTTGGTCTGGTCCAACAAATCCACACTCCCTAAGTTATTCAGAGATTTTTCAAAGAAAGAGACTGCTAAATCTGCAATTTCTTCGGGATCCTCTATTGTATTACCATTGCTATCTTTGATTTTGGAAATCTTATTTATATTCCTTCTAGCTTTGACGCTATTGTGACAAAATTTGGTGTTTCGGTCCCCTTCCCTGAGCCATGTTTCTCTCGCTCTTTGCCCCCAGAAGGCGCTAATTTGTGAAAGAGAATCATAGTATTTACATAATAGTTCTTGCTCTTTGTTATCATCTGAAGTCTGTTTACCTTCTTCAGTAATCTCCTTATTCACATTTTCCAGCTCTTTTTCTATAAGATCTCTTTTCACAAATATATCCCCAATAGTGTTCTTACTCCATTGAGACAGATTTCTTTTTATTAATTTTAGTTTCCTTATGACTTTATATATCTTGGAGCCTTCAAATCTTGTCTCTGTCCACCATTTTTTAATTAGATCCAAACATTCCTCATTAAGTAACCACATTTTTTCAAATCTAAAAGGGATCTTTTTATTTCTGATTGGTTCCGAAATTACTAGTTCTATAGGAAAGTGGTCGGAACCGGCAATAGGTAGTACCTCATTAGTAAGATCAAAGTCAAAATTTCTCAATTCCCCAATAAAGAAGAACCTGTCCAATTTTTCTACTATTAACTCTGTGTCTTTTCGTTTGTTAGTCCAGGTGTATTTCCCTCTGTCTGATTCAATTTCCGAAGCCCCTATATTATTTATCCATTCCTGAAATTCTAAAGTAGTTTTTGATATGTGTTTCGTCCCACCCAATTTATCTCCCAAGGATAGGATAGCATTAAAATCTCCTCCTAGTATAAATGTATCGTTCGGGAAGCTTTCAATATAATCCTTAACCTCCTGCCATACAATTCTCTTTTCATGTAAGAATTTTGGAGCGTACATGTTTATTAGATTAAATTTTAAATCTGATTTTAAACTTTTGATTTGACCTCCCATCCAATTTTTATGTTTTTCATGAATATTGAAAACTATTTCTCTTGGATCCCAAATAAAGGCAATCCCACCCGAAGCGCCTTCTGCCTCGCAACCTATTAATTCTCTAATCCCTATACTCTTTTTTAAATTCTCATATCCTTCATTAGAAAGTTTAGTTTTTTGTATCATAGCCATATTTGGTTTAATTTTCGCTAATTGCCTTATTACAAGGCTTCGTTTGTTAGGGGCATTTAAACCCCTAACATTCCAACTAATGATCTTCATGAGGACTCGGGAAGGATCTTCCCCTTCCCAGAGTATAGAATATCGGTAATTTTAACCTGACCTGGCGCCATTCCTTCCTTAGCTCTTAGTTCAGCAAGAGATTTTCTACCTCTTGGTTTGACTAGTTTCCCTGTATCAGCTTCTAACTTGCCCTTAATAGATTTTCCTAAACCTAAAGTTTATGTATTGTTCCTAACGATGTTCTCTTTGTTTTCCTCACAGAGTTCCTCTTTCGATAGCGAGCCTAATACTCCTGTTATTATATCATTACTCCTAGAATCTTCCAGAAAAGAGGCAGGGTCTAATCCTAAAAAGTCTAGCAGTGATCCTTGGTCAATGGTCTCCACTAAGGGGGATTTTTCCATTTCTTCTTTTTGCATTTCTTTTAACTGATGGAAAGATTCAGAATGGATGAGTTCTGAGTTTTTATCAATATTAGGAATATCTGCAATCTCTATTTGGGTTCCTGCATTAACATTTATAGTTCTTAACTCCACTTCGGATTTCCTCCCCCTCTTCTTTTTAATTCTATTGATATTAGGGGTGCTCAGACTTCCTCTTTTCATTGCTGTTCCTAACTGCCTATCTTGGTTGGTGATGCCAAAAAGGCCTTCTATGGAGTCTTTAACCAATGAGAGATTGCCGTTGGGTTTGATTCCATCAATGGTTGTTGCCATTCCTAATTGTCTATCTTCATTGTTGATACCTTCTAGGCAAATTCTGATCTCTTCCTCGTTCTGATTCCTTGTATTATTTATTTCTTCTTTCCTACCATACGAGGGATCTTCTCTTTCATTCATATCCCTTTCCATGTCTCCTATCTCATCTAGATTTGGAAAGCATTCCATTTCCATGTCTTCTTCTCCATTTTTCTGAGTATTATTTGATGCCGACATCTCTATAATGCTTTTAATTAGCAAACTTTTTTGGTGCTCAAGTTCCTCTCTGTCACATATTTCGTCTATAAGGGTGTCCATTAACTCATTGGTGATCTCAACTATTTCTTTTTCTATTTTTTGGTTCTCCTTAAGAGGTGATCTTTCTTTATCTTCTGGACTGTTGGAGATTCTATTCGGGCTGTAAGAGGTAATTTTAGTGTTAATTTCTTGCTTGAAACTCTGAGTACTAAAGTTATTCTCATGTTCTATGGATAAAGGTAGGGGAGATTTGACCTCAACATTTAAGGTCTTATTTATTGATATTTCCTTTTCTAGAGCAAAAGGGGGTTGACACTCAGAGTCTGAAGGTTGTGAGGAGATGCTAATTGGATTAATTTTCTTAGGAGAAGTCATAGTGAAACCTCCTTTTTCTGGGTTAAAGCTCTCCTTCAATTCCGATGTCTTCTGAATATGAGTGTCCATTTGTCTTAAATTATTGGTTTCTAGATCATTTGTTTGTCTTTCTACAAAATCTTCTAGAATAATGGGGTTAATAATAATAGAGTTAGAATTAAAGCATACTCTAATGGGATGTATCCATTTTTGATGATAGTTGATCTTTACTCTAATGATTTTTTCATATTGGTTATTATCATTATCAATAATGCTTAGAAAGTCACCAATTTGTTTTCCTATTAATTTGATAGTTTCTACATCAAATAATTCTATAGGCAGATTTTTAAGAACTATAGCTTTTTCTACAAGAAAGTCCTTAAGTTTTATTGGGTTGAACAGGGGAACCCAGTCAAAAATATAAAAATCAGAGTCTTTATACTTAGCTAACCCTTCATTTCTAATTTTACTTTTAATATTTCCATCTTTACAATTAATGAAAATAAAATTTTCTAATAAGATAGATATACTTACCTCATTCGAGAGTTGAGATTTCAACCAGGCTATCAGATTTGTGGTAGAAGTTCCTACTCCAGACCATTGGCAAATCAGCCCTGTATCTGCAAAAGAATTTTGTCTCTGTTCTATGTATTTTCCATCTAGATCTATTCTAATCATGTTAGGATTCTGAAAGAAATTACCTATTCTTTTATCATTGTTACTCTCCATAGTTTTATTACACTTATGAGGGGGCATGCATTCCTATATGTTTTGTTCCTGAAACTTCCTTAATACATTGTTACTTGTTAAACCTTTTAGATTCTTTCTGTGTGTTTGATCCTTCTGTGGGTAGATCTCTAAGACATTGGTATGGAACTTATTTTGTCCTGCCTTATGGCCTTTCTGGGGGGGTGAATATCTCCCATTATCTTCCTCTTTAAGAAAATCAAATGGGTTATTCAGAGATAGATTAAAAGGACTATGAGATAGCTGATACCTGTTAACCTTTTTCCTGTTTTTAATCATCTGCCAAGTGGATTCGTTCTTCATCATGCAAACGGGAGGTGCTTGAGTAGGTAAGATCCTGCCTTCCCCCTTAGCAGATAGGGGTTCATTGGTTCTACAATTTAAATTGTACTCAAGTCTTCCCACCTTAGCAGCCCCGATGCTTATGCCCGATTTTGCATATTTAGTCTTGGAATAGATATTTATTTGTCTGTCCAATGCCTTGACTGAGAAGACTCTTAGCTTACCATTCCCTGTTTGCTTAGGGATTAAATTGTTTATTCTAAGTGCATAACCAAGATTCTCCTCCCTAGCAATTTCCTTAAGTTTTTCTTTCTGAGAATCCTTCTCTTGCTTATCTGGTAGTGAAGATTCAGAGGAACCCTTTATCGGAGCAGAGACATCAATGAAAGGATAAGGTTTTGCTTGAGTGAAGACTGCGCGCAATTCCAAATCTGTATTTTCTTCAGCTAATTTCTTCTGTTTTGCTATGAAATCTTTCAAATGCTCATATGAAGGGTGATGCTGTATTGGTTTACGACAATCTTTTTTCTTGTGGCCATAGAGCCAACAATTAAAACAATAACTTGAAAAAACCTCTTCTTTGTCTTGCTTCTTTGCAGCACCTGTAGCCATATTGGGCCTTTCTGCTCTAGGGTTATCCTTACTGTATATGGCTAAATCTTTCTTTGCATCTCGATTCGCATGAAAAAGACCAATATTTATCT
Source organism: Chamaecyparis obtusa (assembly GCA_027943335.1). Classification (NCBI taxonomy): domain Eukaryota; kingdom Viridiplantae; phylum Streptophyta; class Pinopsida; order Cupressales; family Cupressaceae; genus Chamaecyparis; species Chamaecyparis obtusa. The sequence goes on along the minus strand of BSBK01011542.1, from coordinate 107,973 downwards.
GACGTCTTTGTAAGGCGGATTTCCTTTTTGAATGAAAAGTTCGCATTTCGCTGATTGTGTAATGTCCCGTGCTAGAATAGGATGAATTTATCTCTGTTTGTTAATTGGGAATTTTGTCAAATAGTTGTCAGAATTTTGTAAATTTTCCTCTTCAGAATGGCAGGGCTGGCAAGGTCTGAAGCTTTCCCTTGTTGTCAAAATCTGCGGCCTTCTTCTATCAATTCATAGCCTCTTTAAACAAATCTGCAATTTGGGCACAAACAGTGGTCTAATCCACCAAGAAACGGATCCTCTTTGTTCAAAATAACAATCCCTCCTTCCTAATGTTCTGCTCCTTGCATGATGTCACAGGTCCTCTTCTAATTTCTGCTCTCTGTCTTAGACGAATTTCGCTCTCTATACAAATTCGGGCCTGCCCTAGACTTGGGCTGCACTTGTCCTAGACAATGCCCCGACTGCTCCGAATTTCAAAATATCAGATCTGGCCCTCCAATTGATAGATCCGAGCCTGCTCTTATGGTGTTTGGATCTGTCTCAATGTTTCGGATTTCTGCTTATTAGATTCGAATCTGCTCCTTCTCTAGACTTGGGCTGCACTTTGGTGATTGGAATCGGACCTGCCTTTATAATTTTTGCCTCTGCCCACAAATCAGATCTGTGCCTAACGATTTTTGGATCTGCTCTACATGAAATTCGAGCCTGCACACAAATTTCGGATCTGCACCCTATATGGAATTCGGACTGCCCTCTTCAATGCCAAAGTCGCAAGTCTCCCTGGTATCTTGACTGCCCCAAACTCGGGCCTGCTACCCTTGTGTTCGGACCTGCCCTAGCAGATCCCTGCTCTTAGATTTTCGAAATCTGCTCCTCCTCTATCAAATTCGGTGGCTTCTGATTTTTATTATTATTTTTATTGCTATTATTATTTATCATTAAATCCTATTTCAGAAAGGGGACATTATAGCATTCATGTATTCCCACTGAGAAAACTTCTTGTAGAAGTACCCATTTACTCATGTCTCCTCTTCATTAGAAGTCACTAGGACTGGTCTTCCTGGTGCAGGGGCACCAAGTGGACACATGAAACTACAAGGTACACCAGGACCTATGAAGGAGACCATGAAGGTACCAAGGGCAATCAATGCCTAATGAAGATATGTAAAGTCATTTGATGATGAACCATGGCTATTGAAGCCATCAAAATGTAAGGGAAGCATGAAATTGTCAAATTTGTAATACATTGCCAAGAATGGGCAAACTTAGGCCAAAATGGCACAAGTGAGGTTTAAGGAGTTAAAAGTTATTTAATGTTAATGTCATAGTCAAATGTAATGTATTTGGTTCATCAAAGTCATAGTATGGAGGAGTCATAGGTCATTCAAGGTTAAGATACAAGATATGCATAAATGTTGCACAAAAAGATGTAAATTGCAAAATTGACAAAATGTTGTCAAGAATGCCAAAAATGGCTAAGAGAAAGGACTAATGGATATGTTTAGAGTTTTATAGTTTAAATAAGTTAAAGAGTCATTTATATGTCATTGTTGATAATGAGGAGTCTACAAGTTGTAGGTTGTCAAGTTGACAACATTTTAAACAACTTTGTGTTTGCAGAATTGTAATAAACCTGTAACAGTCAGTTACAGTTGTTAGTTGGTCAGTCTTTGTAGAGGTTGAGAGTTAGTTGCTTGAGTAGAGGTTATTTAAGATTTATTGAACATTGTAATGAGGGGGGTCGAAGGAGGATTGGAGAACGCAATTTTGAATCAATAAAGAAGAACTTTTGTCTGCAATTATTTTACTGTTCTTTGTAACAGTCAGTATTATTGGCACTTCTATTGGGTAGAACGTGTTTGTTTTGATTTGAAGGAATGGAGTTTTGTCCCTAGTATGATATAGACGTTCTTCAATTCATTTGATAATATTCTTTTGATTCTTAAGAAGCAAATAACCTTTGGGAACTAATTGACTGTTCTTGGGCGTATATGTAACTGTTTAGACTTATTTTGGAAACAAACATGCATAGATAGCCCCTCCCACTTTCTGTGGATGCTGTAACTTGTGGGAGAGGGCCCTTCAATGTATTGTATACCATTTTTAATGTCTTGAGTGAGGGAATTGCAAAGGGAACAGGGAGAAGGAAAGTTATTGCTGAACAGTGTGGGTAAATGAGACCACAAACAGCAACAGTCATTGACTGAGAGTATTTCTCTGAAGGATAGGGTGTTTTTATGATGGATCTCATCTAGGGGGATCCAATTGATGGTGTTGGATCCATAGTTTGGGTCTTAGAGTGTTTGTAGGGGTCTTTTCAACTAAGCCCTAGTTGGGATCCCCTTAAAATGAGGGTTTGGTGGGAGAGTGCATAGATATGCATGGATGCTTAAACAAACTTGAAAATCCTTGTATTTAATACATTTCCTAAGACTGTTTCAGGGTTTGGGATCTTGTGGGTGAGTGAAAAGGGGAGTTGCTTTGTTAATGGAGGGCTAATTAGGCCTAGAATGAATGCTTTATAGGGCTGGATGGCTTCACCAGTCAAGGAGTCATGTCATGAGGTTGACATATGTTATGTAACTTGTTGAGGGGCACTCAATCATGTATTTTGTTTCTTGGGTTGTTTGGGAAGATGTGGAGTTAAGTGCAAATTACTTGCTGAACAGGGCTACTAGGACAGGCCTAGTGAAGACAGTTTGAGATTTGAGATAGAACTAATACTTGGTGGAGGTTGGAACTTTGTAGTCATGCTATTTGAAGGGTGTTGAAGCATTGGAAGGATCAGAGGCATCCTTGAGTATAGAGATCAAGAGTTGGTTGAGTTAAGGGTGAGTTAGGTGTGTTCCCCAAGGAGAGTGAAGTTGAAACTAAGACAAGATGAATTGACAAGTTGTTTGAAATGATTCAGGGAAGTGAATTTGTTCAAAAGGAGTGTTTTGCTAGTTTCCCAAAGTCAGAGACTTCCAATTGAACTTTGAGTTGAGCCTAACTTCTTGAGTTGATTCCAAGGCATTGTAGAATCCTCGAGTTGAGTTGGGTTCCTTAAGGGGATATTGGAAGGCTTTGCATCAAGTGGTATCAAAGCTCAGTAGAATCCTTTGGGAAGAGCTTGGAGATCTGATTACTAGATGAGGTTGGGCGAAGACAATTTGAGATTTTGAAGACTTGGAGTCCTTTGTTGATGCTTGGAGTTGAATCATCCTTTAGGAGTGTTCCAAAGTGGTGATTCTAAGTTGGCTAGATCTTGGATTGAAGGAGGTTTCTGAGGTTGCTGTTTGAAGAAGGTTGATAGCAGGTATGGTGTTCATCATGGAAGCAAATGTTGATACAAGGTACATTCAAAGGTCATCCATATTCAGGACACAATGCAAGTGCCAAGGTAAGGTATGCAAGGTTGTGGTTTCTAGTGGAACTTTTTCTAGTCTTGTTTCAAATGAAATGGTTTCTAAGTTGAAATTGAAAAGGATAGCACATAAGACACCTTACAGAGCATATGGGGTAAACAATGATCAGTGGATTGATGTTAAAGAACAAGCATTTATTTCTTTCAACATTGGTCCATATTTTGATAATATTTTGTGTGATATTATGCCTTTGGATGATTGTCATATGATTTTGGGTAGAACATGGCAAGTTGATGTCAAAGCCATACATTGTGGTTGGAAAAATTAATACGTTATTAACAAGGATGGAAAGAAGTTTGTGATGAGTTCACTGCAGGATGATAAGGTTACATGGGGAATGTCAAGGACATGGGTGATGGAAAGAAGAGAGTTCTTGAAGCATAAGGAACATGAAGATGAGAAAGCTGAGGTAAAGAGTCCATTTGAAGGACAAGAAGACAAAAGAAAGCGGCAGATGAGCTGCAAGGAATATGGTGACTCGCATGGTAGAGAGGTTCATGAAGTTGGGGCAGAGATAAAAGATAAAGATGCTGATAAAGACAATAGAGAACTAAGGTTTGAAGATGAAGAAATGATACTAATTGGGACTGTTTTGTGTCCATTGAAGGTTGGGCAAAATTTTTTCACAAAGACCAAGAGGGATGAAGCTGATAGGATAACCACCAAGGACAAGGTGGAATGCAAAGGCAGAGGGAAAGGTACCCATAAGAAGTTGCTGAAGGTTGCAGAGGTTTCAAATCATGAAGAGGGCAGCATGATGGTGAAAGATGAAGAGAAGACAAAACAAAGAATGTGTACTCCAAATTTGGAGATGAAATGTTTCAATCTAATGGATTGTTTTTGTATTCTTATTCTGATTTTGTTGCAGGTACATGGGGCTATGGTGGAAATGCCTAACATGGTGAAATTGTTGGAGTTTGGTAAAGGTTACATGCTGGAAAGCATATGCTACTGTTTGTTATTTCTATTGATTTGGCTTATGGGTACTATGCCTAAAAGCAAGAGAAGAAGATGTAGGAAGAAATCCAAGGATGTAGACCTCAATAAGACGTATGAGAACATGAAAAACAAGTCTGAAAAGGTGGATTCAAACATGGATCAGCATATGAAGAAGGAGAGGACAGTCATGAAGAGTTTCAAGGGAAAACAGGACACAAGGTGTCTACAAGACAAGTACAAATGCATGGGGAAGAAGCACACATTTCCAAAACATGGAGATACATTTTCTAATGCTTATTTTGCAGGTACACAGTTCCCCAGGGACTGGGAAACATTTGAAGTCAGGGAGTATGGTGCAGGGGCACCAAGTGGACACATGAAACTACAAGGTACACCAGGACCTATGAAGGAGACCATGAAGGTACCAAGGGCAATCAATGCCTAATGAAGATATGTAAAGTCATTTGATGATGAACCATGGCTATTGAAGCCATCAAAATGTAAGGGAGGCATGAAATTGTCAAATTTGTAATACATTGCCAAGAATGGGCAAACTTAGGCCAAAATGGCACAAGTGAGGTTTAAGGAGTTAAAAGTCATTTAATGTTAATGTCATAGTCAAATGTAATGTATTTGGTTCATCAAAGTCATAGTATGGAGGAGTCATAGGTCATTCAAGGTTAAGATACAAGATATGCATAAATGTTGCACAAAAAGATGTAAATTGCAAAATTGACAAAATGTTGTCACAAAAATGGCTAAGAGAAAGGACTAATGGATATGTTTAGAGTTTTATAGTTTAAATAAGTTAAAGAGTCATTTATATGTCATTGTTGATAATGAGGAGTCTACAAGTTGTAGGTTGTCAAGTTGACAACATTTTAAACAACTTTGTGTTTGCAGAATTGTAATAAACCTGTAACAGTCAGTTACAGTTGTTAGTTGGTCGGTCTTTTTAGAGGTTGAGAGTTAGTTGCTTGAGTAGAGGTTATTTAAGTTGTATTGAACATTGTAATGAGGGGGGTCGAAGGAGGATTGGAGAACACAATTTTGAATCAATACAGAAGAACTTTTCTCTGCAATTATTTTACTGTTCTTTGTAACAGTCAGTATTATTGGCACTTCTATTGGGTAGAATGTGTTTGTTTTGATTTGAAGGAATGGAGTTTTGTCCCTAGTATGATATAGACGTTCTTCAATTCATTTGATAATATTCTTTTGATTCTTAAGAAGCAAATAACCTTTGGGAACTAGTTGACTGTTCTTGGGCGTATATGTAACAGTTTAGACTTATTTTGGAAACAAACATGCATAGATAGCCCCTCCCACTTTCTGTGGATGCTGTAACTTGTGGGAGAGGGACCTTCAATGTATTATATACCATTTTTAATGTCTTGAGTGCAGGGAATTGCAAAGGGAACAGGGAGAAGGAAAGTTATTGCTGAACTGTGTGGGGGAAATGAGACCACAAACAGCAACAGTCATTGACTGAGAGTATTTCTCTGAAGGATAGGGTGTTTTTATGATGGATCTCATCTAGGGGGATCCAATTGATGGTGTTGGATCCATAGTTGGGGTCCTAGAGTGTTTGTAGGGGTCTTTTCAACTAAGCCCTAGTTGGGATCCCCTTAAAATGAGGGTTTGGTGGAAGAGTGCATAGATATGCATGGATGCTTAAACAAACTTGAAAATCCTTGTATTTAATACATTTCCTAAGACTGTTTCAGGGTTTGGGATCTTGTGGGTGAGTGAAAAGGGGAGTTGCTTTGTTAATGGAGGGCTAATTAGGCCTAGAATGAATGCTTTATAGGGCTGGATAGCTTCACCAGTCAAGGAGTCATGTTATGAGGTTGACATATGTTATGTAACTTGTTGAGGGGCACTCAATCATGCATTTTGTTTCTTGGGTTGTTTGGGAAGATGTGGAGTTAAGTGCAAATTACTTGCTGAACAGGGCTACTAGGACAGGCCTAGTGAAGACAGTTTGAGATTTGAGATAGAACTAATACTTGGTGGAGGTTGGAACTTTGTAGTCATGCTATTTGAAGGGTGTTGAAGCATTGGAAGGATCAGAGGCATCCTTGAGTATAGAGATCAAGAGTTGGTTGAGTTAAGGGTGAGCTAGGTGTGTTCCCCAAGGAGAGTGAAGTTGAAACTAAGACAAGATGAATTGACAAGTTGTTTGAAATGATTCAGGAAGTGAACTTGTTCAAAAGGAGTGTTTTGCTAGTTTCCCAAAGTCAGAGACTTCCAATTGAACTTTGAGTTGAGCCTAACTTCTTTAGTTGATTCCAAGGCATTGTAGAATCCTCGAGTTGAGTTGGGTTCCTTAAGGTGATATTGGAAGGCTCTGCATCACTTCCCTTCCCTTCTCTAACAAGAAGACTTATGACATGTCAATGTGCCAATCATAGCAAGCATCAACTACTTGACTCAAACATGGAGACCTTGATTTATCACTACTTGTATTCGCATACAATTGTTTTTGGCTTGTATAGCCTCTCAAACATATTTGTTACCTTTTGCCAATTGGATTCTCTAAATTTATCCATTATCAATCTGAAAACAACCATTCCTAGGTTGTCCACTACACTCTTTATTCCAACATGAACTTTCTAAGTGTTTCTTCCAACCACAAATTCTACAAGGGCGAAGATCCCAACATTTCTCTACTTTGTCCTTCCCTGTGAAAATGCGAACACCACATACATTCATTTCTTTGATCTGACTTGTTTAAACCTGCAACGTATGTTACATCATTTTTCTCTTCCTTATCAAACCCAAGGCCTTCATATTTGGCCTCGAAATGGGCTCTCTTATTGGTTGCCCATTCTTTCCTAGTCCTCTATATCTCATTTTCTGCATAATCTTCAAACCAATGTTATTTTCAAAACATCTTTGCTATTGGCATCACAAACTGCACCTGCACATACAAACACATCCTTACCTTTAACTTCACCATCTTCACTTGAAGAAACATTGGGTACACCATGCATATCAACTGATAGATTGAGAGAACAAAACAAATCTTTTGTGCCATATGAGACATCACAAACTAATGGTTTTGATTTCAAAAGCTCATGTTCTTTTTCCAACAATTTTAACTTCTTTTCGAAATCTTCATTTTCTTTCTCGACTTCGATTCATTTTCACATGAATTTTCATAAATATCCCTTCTCGACTGCTTTATCGTTTCTATCAATTCGGAGTTAGACCTTTTAAGTTTCACCAATTCATCATTCAAATTATCTTTCTCACATATCAAATTTACATTTTCTTTCTTAACCTTTTTACCAATCTTTTTTATTCAAACAAATTGATTTTACCTAAGACTATGGCTTCATACGATCTCTTCTGCCCACTTAGACTGTGGGGGCAGTGAGCTTTCCTCTCTGCTAACCCTTGCTTGCAAAATTCCAAACTCTTTTCTTTAAACTTTGTTTTCACCTTCCTGTAAATTCCTAGATCTAACTTGCTGCAAGCTGCACTGTGAGTGGCTTAGACACCTGGGATCTCCATGTCTTTTGACTAAGACCAGGATTTGACATTTACATTCACCTCAAACAGTAGCACAAGTCTTATTGGATCTATGCGGCTTCAACAATGTCCCCTTTCTGCTGACTGCAACGATCTCCTTACAAAGATCTCTTCTTTGTTTTGTTATGCACCTTTTTCTTTCAGCAACCCTTTTATTCTCACACACGATTTCTCTTTCACAGTTTTGTCTTCCAGGGATTTTGCAGGCTACAACATGAAAAAATAACAGCAATCTTTGTTCATATTTGCAGCTTGACTTTCTACTCCTACAATCTCAATGCTCTTGGGCAACTTTTCAACTGCTGGAAATAATTTTTGATTGGGCGCTGCTTCTTTTAATCAGCTACTCGCAGCAAACACTATTGACCTGCTCTTATATATAACGCTCAGGAACTTTTCTCATGCTCTGATGCTAACTGTGAATTCTTAAAATACAGAAAACAAACTCAAAACTGCAATCTTTTGGACACAAACAAAATCTTGATTTCAAGTTCAACTGTCTCAGAGACATTGCATTAGGCCATTTTTATAGAGGTTGCAGCCTCGGTTCTTGGCAACAATCATGAATCACACAACTATTTACAACTGACATATGCACTACAGGACAACGTTTATTAGCTAAACTTAAACTAAATAGCAAACAGCTCATGCAATCTATAAATAGGCTAACAAGAACTCTGCATATGGAGGGACACAGTGTGGCAGTGCATGGCAATGAATTTCAAGATCAATATGATGTTCATTTTCTTCCACTACAAGCAACATAATAATGCATGGCAATAACATGGAGTTGAACTGCTGAGAACTGCGGTGAGACTTGAGCATCAACTGCCAACATGATGTGCATCTTGTCCCCATGGAAGAGATTAAAAATTTAGAAGAGGCATCCGACTTTTTAAATAATTTTTTTGTTTAATACAGAGATTGCACAAAAGCTTTGCTGTGCAGGTGTGATCAAAATATATCTCATGGAATGCCAAGATTACAGAATGTCCATGAAATGCACTTGTTTGAAAAAACAACTTAAGAGATTTTCAGAAAAGCGATTCACAGACAATAATCTTGAAAAGATCAGGAGGACATTATTGTAAAATGGGGGAAAAAGTTTATGATCAATAATAGAAAAATGATTTAGACCAATCTTTACAACTAAAGAATATAGATGGGTTGCCCTTAAGAATTTGATTTTGTAGAACCTATAATTGTACTGCCAATATCTTCTCTAGACAGAAAGCTGTTCGATGTGACAGATGCAACCACACACCAAAGAAATATATGAAAGCACTGGTTGTTTGGTAAAATGCCTCTCATATAGAATATTGATAAATATATAAAGTGCAGTGCAGGCGTAGAATAAAAGTTTATACTAGTGAGAAATGAATATAGGAGTAGATGTTCATACCTGCAATTATAAGAATTATTTTAAAAGTTTATAACACTTCCTATATTCAAAACTGCTGCTAATCTTTCAAAGAAAGATGTCTATTATTTATGAATAAGAAGTAGCAACCAACTTGTTTCTTGATTTATTTTACAAAGTAACTTTTAAAAGCATCTTGAAGTGAGCAACGAGTCTCAATAATCTTGAAAGTTTCCCAAAAAAATCTTGGAAATTTATCACAAAAGTACTCCAATATTCCATCAGGTCTGCTATAAAAAAAAACCTGTCATAGATTCAAATATTAAAAGTTATTTTTTGGAAAAGATATTTAAAATATAAAATAACTAAATTTATAACTATTTTACCAAATATTACTACTATCTTTTATGAATTGCATATAATTATATTTTATAAAACTTGAATTTATTTCTCTTAGATTATTACATACCTTTATAGATGAAGGCTGCTCTTCATAATGAGTTGACAAATTTCTAAATAGTCTAAGTAGCTCACTGAACTCATCATACTGATATGTGTATTGCTTGGATTCAATGTGAGATATTATCGAATTATCTATTGATATGCTCCAGCCATTTTGAATAAATTGATTGTTAAGAAAATCAAAATCCCGTACTATGCTTTTATTCAAAGGATCGTGATACTGATTACGCTTTGCCAGCTGTACTCTATCACTGGCAATGCAAAGAAAACGTATACGCTTCTCTAAAATCCAGAAAAATGGATGTTTCCCAATATCATTTAGTTCAACCCTGAAATGACAAATTGCACAATAAAACTATTACATTTTTATATTCAAATTGTTTTTTATAATAAATCTTATAAAAAATCCCTTACCTTGGAGAAGCATGTAAAAGTGAACCTACAAGTTCATGGGCATGTGGATTGCGACGAATGAATGAGATATTATGATCACCAATTTTTACTATCTTTTTATGTTTTGAAATTTTATCGAAAGGATGAATTCCCCCTGTAAGGCAATAGTAAATGGTGCATCCAAAGTTAAATTTGTCTATTGCCACTCCATTGAGTACCTTAGGAGCTTTCCATCCCCAAGTACCTATCATCAAATCAACATATTAATATTGTCGTAGTGAATATATCATACGATTTTGATATTTATGAATAATAATTAAATACACAACAAATTACAATAATGCATGTTTGATCTATTAAACAATTCAATATAATCACAATTTCATAACTAATGAAAAAAATTAGTTAAAATGGTTTTTTTTGAAAATTTAAAAATATTTTTTTCATAACATCTAGAAAAGAATTGAATTCAAAATATGTGACAATACACCAATTTCGCATAACCTTACATTACTATACTATTCAATCTTTAGCACATTTACTTAACTACTATTTGTACCATTTTTGATGTGGTATAAACATTATAAGTCTATGGGCATGGACTTATGTTTTTACTATGCTGTTTTGCAATTAGTTCATTCTTTGAGAATTATGTGTAGTGGTCTATGCTATGGTTGGTAGGAATTTCATTATATTATTTGATTTTCTTCTGCTTTGTTCTATTTTTTAATTGGCTTGTGTTATTTCCCTGGTGATATTTTCACTTTTCTAGTTCCAAATCTTGGAAAAAATAATTTTGGTGAGATAAACAAATGGTGGGATTTTTTTTTTGTTTCCCTACAATGGGCATGTGTCCTTCGTGGATGGCTAGCTGGCATTCTGTAAGGTGGTTCACCTGCCTTGTCTGTGATGAGACATTTTGCATTTTCTTTTATTTTGCAAACTCGTTTGGCACTACTTAAGTAGCTGAAGGCCTCCATTTTGTTTATTGTAAGCTAAATGAAGTAGAGCTCGACATTGACAGAAGCAACTGAAACAAGTTCTGAGATCTTTTCAATCCAGGAGCATTCAAAATTCAGTTCTAATGAAGAAGAAGAAGAGAGACTAGATCTTACGATAAATTTAGCTACCTCAAAAACTGTTAAATCTGGAATCAAAATTAATGATGATATTGCTACAGAAGAAATTGAGTCTGCCATGAAGCTTGTTGGGTGTCACACATGTTTAATGTATTTCATGGTGCCTGGTTGAGGTCTCAAGTGTCCAAAGTGCAAAGGTTCTTCACTCAGTGTCACTTTTGAGATGACCTTTTCTAAAAGGTATTATTAATGGCGTTACTTTTCTTGTTGCATTTTCTTTCTATAATGACAAAGCGTAATCAATCAAAAATAGTTTTGCTTTTGTATTTAGCCTTGCTTACATAGTTTTTTGGTGTTTTAGCGTAAAACTTGTGGTTGAATCTGTTTGAGCCTATTGCATTTAAATTTGTACCATCCAATGCCTTGGCATTGTTATGCAATCATTTTTGTTGATCTGTCTTATAGTCTCGCAGCCTGTCATATTTCAGCTGGATTAGTGTTGGCATTGCTAAGGCTTGTGTGATTATGTTGCACTCGCTTTTTGTTTGCCTTTTATCATAAGTATTGAATAGGGAATGAAGTTCACAGGGCTTTTCAATTTGTGATTTGGATGTCTGCTCTATATACATGGTTTTGCCCTGTAGTGACTGCCCTCAAAAGCTTTTTACAGTGTTCACCATTGCTTGAATAATTACTGTCTCGTTTGGTTTTTCTCAGTCGAGGATAATGAAACCATATGACAATGTCTATTCTGGAGTTGAAGATTTATATAAACTCTTATTATTTATGCTCCTCCTACACGTGCGGGTTTCTAGGGTTCCATCAATTGCGCTGCGGTTTGAATTGTGTTCTGTATTATATTCATGTCTCATTGCAATGCAATTTTTATGCTCCGACACTTCAAAAACCTAGTAAAAGGGAAGAAAAAGACTCATTCAGTTCTTGTATTCAATTGCTGTCCAATATTGCTTAAATTAACTGCTCTTTAAAGACATCTCAAAACTTCTCATTTTCACACACTAATCTTAGGATTGACGTGGTCCTTTTTTGTCAAAAAGGTAAGCTTTTTGAAATTGGTTGGTAAATGCCCTTTGTGAGCGCCCTTTGGCTTAGATGTTGTACCTCGGGGCTGTTCCATGGTCAGAATTGATTCATACTTTATTGATTAAAAATTCATGATTTGCACATAAAAACATGCAACACATCTCTAGTGGTCTTGAACACAAGTCTCCACTATGAAGGTTTCTTGAACACATTCCATTTTTCAAGAGTCATTTGCTTTATTTTAATGATATGTTTATATCTGTGGATGCATATATGGTAGGACGTCTCTAAACTTGTTCCGTAGCTCACATGACTTGATTCTTTGTTTTTTATTGGCATGACTATCTGTAGATATCAAGCTATTTATGCAACTCAACTGGGGCATTGATTCTCATTTTTGCAGATATTTTGAAGTACTTGACAAAGAGGTATCTGAAAAAGAATAATATCAAGGATTGGTTGCGAGTGATATCATCCAATAAGGATCACAATGTCTATGAGTCACGATATTTCAGCATTGCCGAGAATGAGGGAGATGATGATTAGATTTAAGTTTTGTTAGTATTTACGTATCAATGGTACTGATTTCTTAGCTTTAAAGAGTGGGCTGCTGAAATGCCGTCGCAAATATCATGCCAGGCTTGAGTTTATTTTGATTGCTTGTATTTTAGAAGGCTGTTTGCCTCAAATATGAAGGTAGAAAGCTTACATGTTGATGTTTGGAGACAATTTTTTGTAGTCTTTGAATTGCAGAACCTAATTTATGTTATTTGAATTCTATATGCCAGTTGGGCATTTGATTATTTTTCAAACGCAATACCTTAATCCTTTTCTTGTGCAAATTAGAAAGATTGCCACGCATATGGCTGATAAGCATGGATATTTATTATCTTTTTAGCCAAGCACTGTAAGTCTAATATCAATCTTGAAAACAGCCTTTGGAATATGGAAACAATCTAACCAGCCCATAATTCATTTTCCCAAATATCATTAAGAGAAAAAGTGAAGTCTCAATCACTCTACTCAGCTAAGGGATTCCCAATAGTCCAAGTGAACAGAATTAGGAGTGGTGCCAATGTATGTAATATTCAGTTAATGGTACATGCATTTTCCATCTTATGCATAAACAAATCTCAGCAGGACACATTGCCAACAAAGAATATCAAATATTTTAGGCTACCAAGGCAAAATAATCCTACTATCATAAGGAGTTATACTCTTCTAATGGCGTTAAGTTGAGATTTGTCAATACAAGACAAATCTTTGTTGAGTTTTTTTATACCAGGTGGAAAATAGGCATAGATCCTTCTTGTTGTCCCTGTCACCATGGGTGTAAAGGCGATATGGTGAAGCGGTTTGAAAAATAAATTACTGAGCACAAATCTCAATGAGCAGTTGACAATGAATATCAATCTGTTCCTATAGTGGAAGGTCTACAACAGCATTATTGTTGGCCATATTCAGTAGGATATATATTAATATCTGATCAATGTATATGTGACTCGCTGCTATCAAATGAGCTTCTCAAAATGAATCCAGCAACAGTTTCCTAGAAAGCCTCATATTTTCTCACATTCAAATATTTAACATTCATTCTGTTGATTTTCACTTCTATTTTGGCACTTTTCTGATGCAAAATGGTTCAGCAATGCTTTGCAATACATCAAGCATGGAAGCAAGAGGATTTCTCAATAATTGCATTCTATCACCAGATATGATTAAACAATCATCAAATTTTACTGATGCACAAAATATAAGCCGACATTCCAAGGGTAAGTCAATTTTATTAATGGTGGGTCAACTTGTCAGGTATAATAAACTAATAATGTAGGTTTGATTCAAAATGTTGTCATATAGATGCTGATTTATAGATGCTGATTTTTGAGAGAGAAAATTATCTTAAAATGGATTTTAATTTTCTCTGTACAACTAACTCGACAACCAACTAAAACAGTCCCGCTATCCAAAATTAAACAGAAATAATAAATAATAATAAGGACAAGAGAAAAAACACTTTACCAATGTCATCTTTCATTGGCCTACTCATACTGAAATCCGAAATTTTCACACAGAGATTATTGTTTTCAAACTTCATCAAAATATTTTTTGGAGTCAAGTTTCCATGAATGAACTCATGTTCATGTATACAAGAAATACCCTCCAGAATGGCCCTGCATTGATGGAAAAATCCTCATTAGCATTTTTTGTTTGAATATTAAAAAAGCTAAAGGCTTCTAAAAATAACCCAGTAAGAAAAAATTAAACTAACCTCAGCATTTTTATTGTATGATCTGTAGGGATCCTTTTCTTCGTCCACATTTCTATACCATTAATCTGACAGAAATCTTTAATAAACTGGATTTTTTTTCTTGCCTCATTTTTTATTTTATTTTGTTTTCCTTGTTGAAACATAACATTTTCTTGAGCAACGATTAAATCTTCTAAAGTACAATTGCATTTCTCCAATGCAATGTAAATTGACTGTTTGTTATTCTTATGTCCATAATAACTAATGATGTTGTTATGATAATCTACATTGCATAAAAGTTGCACTTCTCCTATCGCTGCCTTGTAATGCGTCATTTCCATGCACTTTATAGCAACTTCTTTTCTAAAATGATAAGTTCCACTATATATTACAGCTCTACTATTTCCTCGTGCAATCTCTTCTTCAAGAATGATAGTACATCCATCTGATTCAAACTCCTTCAATATACCATCAGTCATGGTCCAAGAACTACGTGAAAAGTATCTACAAAAAATATACTAAATCAATTAGAGAAAAAATGTGGTAATCAAATTGATACCAATCTAGAGTTGATTGTTGCCTATTTGAAAAGAAAAGAAGCACACAATAACACTAACTGATAAATAGAGAGTAGAAATCTCAAAGTCTTCATTTTATCGCAGGCAATTAAATTTTACTTATAAAACAAGTGTTAACCAATTAGTTGGTTTAGGGAATGTATTACTTTTTGAATTCTAAACCTATGTATTGTATTTTGTTTTGTATTCACATGTATTTCATTTACATTCTTAGTACTTCTAATAATATTAATAATTATTAATGTTATCCAATTCAATTCCTAGGCCTTAATTGCATTTAAAGCTTCACTTTTTACCTTGGTTTTTCATTTGTTCATATTCTTGGGATGTTTTGTCTCTCAGTTATAGTCTTTCATTTTTTATTGGCCCTAGGCGTAGGACAGGTTTTTGTTGTTTCAAAGAAGCTTCATATCCTTAGAGACCTTCTTAGTCAATTTAAATATGTCAAAAAGGCTTTTATTACTTATCCAGAATGTCAAATGTGTAAATACTATGCTTTTATTTCTTGTAAAAGTTACTTTGAGAGCAAAAAATATGAAGAGGTCACGTGTTTCTCTTTTGAGAGGGAGTTTTAGTTTTCCTTTTGTTCAGATTTCTTAGCTCCAAGCCCTAACTTGTGGTCAAAGGAGAGTGGAAAAAGAAAGCAAGCCCTAAAGTCATGCCTTGGTCTTTCATGGCTGCCAAAAGCAATGAAGTTCAAGGAGAACAATAGCATATCCAATGCTACTGCAGAAGATCCATGAAAAGTGGAAAGGTTTCAAGACTAAGAGCAAGTGCAAAGAGAGGATCCATGTGCTTTTAATGAGGAACAAGCAGTCTCAAGGAAAAAAGACAGCAATCTTGATGAATAATAGCAGAGTTTCAAGCAAGAGAAGTGGTCTTTCATCAATGAACATCAGATCTGGGCGATGGAACATCAAGCTATGTAATGAAAGCAGTGAGTATCTAGTGAAAAAGGGGGAATTTACAATAATGAACAGCAGATGCCAAAGGAATGGAATGCAGTTTTTGATGCAGAGTGGTTCAGACAGTGGAGCTCAACTCGAGGGATTAGCACTCAAAGACTTCAAACACTGGAACCGATCTCTGCAAGGTAGGTTAAGACCAAAAGTTCATTCAAAAACACAAAGTGATGGAGGACTTTTGTTTTCACTGATCCAACTTAGAAAGAATGCCCATACCCAAACTTACACAATGCTCTTATTGACAACCTCACTCTATAAGAATCCATTAGGGAGTTCACCAACATTCCCGACTTATCCAAAAGCTTCATTCCTTTCTTTCTGACTTATGACTACACAATCACTCTACAAGACTTCAACCAACCACTCTTTACTAGCAATGTTTCCCAACCTTTACCTTACAAGTCATGTAATACACTAATATTCCATCAGAACTGAGACAAAGTCTGTTACTGTCCTACACTCACTCCTTTTGATCTCCTTTGATGACTTTGGTAGCAACATAAGTACTGATCCACTCCCTAGACCAAAACTTGTCTATGGCAACATGCAAACATAATATAACTTGAACCCTTAATGGCTTACCAATGCTAAAGGCATAAGCTACTGTGTTCAAGACTTGGGGACTCCTGCAATGGTAACCTATTGATCATCTTTAATCATATCGAAACATTGTTTCAATCAGCAAGACAAAACTCTTTGACTGCACCCTGGTGTTCACAGGTGTACCTAAACAATCCATGGCTCAATAGGACCCAAACTATACTCCTTTCATACTTGAGCTTAACCAATGTATAAATGGTGTTCTCATATCCAACATGACATAGTCTGATCACTGATTTGGATTCACAGTACTAAATAGACATAAATGTTTAACAATTGCAACTAGGCTCTAGTAGCCCTTGAAATGGGGTTTTGTGGAAGCAACACAAACGTTTCCAAGGCAACTGTCCAATCTAATGACAATTCCAAACACCCTTTACTGACTTATTTTAAACTCCAAAAGCACAGGTTCTCAATCTTAGTGCTGACCATCCAAGTTTGAGCACGGACAGTGGCCTAATTGGGTCAATTAGCCCCCAAAATACACAGCAACTGGTATAAGCACTCAAGATCACAACTCTAAATCACTTCAGACACCTTCACAACATTAAAACAAACTCCTAACTCCATTTATAGTCTTTGGTTCGACATGCATGGCATTTTATACAAGCTACTTGCTCTGACAGTGGGTAAACACATACAAGATGTTACCTAGGGCTTCAAATTACAATTCAGTCCCTGCATGGAAACACAAATGCATTTGAAAATCTTATTCCTAAGACTCCTAACTCGAGTTCCACCAAGGGCCATAGAGAACCAATAATAGAAGCTCGTGTTAGGGCCAAAACTTCATCAAAACCCTTGGAACAGGCTATTATCTGGACTGTCCCTACAAATCAGTGGATTTCTCACAAAAGATGATGTTTCAAAACCTCAACCCAGGGTGAATTGAAAGGTAACACTTAAAAATAACTCACATAACAATATTTTTACTCATGCACAAAGACACAGTCCGTACAGAACATAAATACAGACCTAACTGCAGGAAAACACTGTCTTCTTGCTCACTGTTTTCATAAAATAATGAAAGATCTGTTTCAAAATCACACTGTAGCCACATGAATTATCTATTTACCTACTCATTTGATAGACATAGTGAACTCAAAGCAAACACCAAAACATTCTTAATCCACTGTTATGGGGAGTTGCATAAAACTGTATTTTACTGATTACAAAACTTGTTACATTGAGACTGTATTCACTCTCCTCCACACACTTGACTCTAGCATGACTCTACACATTAAAAAAACCATCCTTCCTTATCAGTTACACACGAGCATATCATTTGATTCTCTGCTACTTGTCTGTTTTTCAGCAGAAGATGCTATTTTTGGTATAACTGCCACTTGCCATCCTTTGTCTTCCACAATGTAACTGAAATTTGAAGATACTTCACGGGTGGAACGACCAAACATTAAAATATGCCACCTAATACAATTAAAACATGACAACATTGTCCTAAAGGCACAAACATAAAACATTTACTCATGTGCTAGATGGCTAAGCACCATTTAGACTTGTAATGATGTCTAATGGCCTTGCCATTACATAGTTTAGGACTTAGGGAAAACATAACAGTAATTTAACAATCTAAAGAGATTGAATCCTCCTGATTCACATATCAAATTGAATATCCATGATTTTACTTTTTGTGTGCCTTGCACCAGTTTTGCAACTCGAAACAGCAGTTGACATGGACTTTTCTTCAGAAAGTGGTAGGGTCTAAGAAAATTCATGGGATCTAATGCTTTTATCTGTTCTTTTGAGGTTTCAAGCATTTTCAAATCTTCAACTAAGCATTGCTACTTTTCAAGAACTTTCCTGTTGTTCCTCAATGCTTTGCCAGAGATTTTCATGAGATTAGAGTTTGTTCTCTGATGTTTATGTTTCTTCAAGAGTTTTTGACTAGGATACATGGAGTTCATTGTTTCTACTGAGTATATTTACCATTTTCAGGAGAATACTTTCATTGTTCACGCATTTGGGATACACTGTATAAGAAGTCCTTTTCATTTCTTTTGGAGAGTTTCTCTGTTTTTGGATGTTCGTTACTGGTATATTTGTTGTTCAAGAAGGTGCATTATTGTTCTGAGACCTTCACTGATGGAGTAGAGCACAATGATGCAAAAGTTTGAAAACCACTATCATGGGCAGGATTTATGCATTGTTGTAAGGCACAAAAGGAGACAAAGAGTGTAAAGATTGCAGAGATCAACAACTGTTGACTGTTCTATAAAAGGATCAATCACTGTCTTCTGGAGGTCTTTTTCTGTTCCTGAGGTTTTCATTATTTCTGTAGGATCTTCCGCTATTCTATCAGCTCTTTTGGCTGTCACATAGTTGCATTCACTTTTCTAGGAGATACATTTGTGGTTTCATATGAGATACACCCACTCTTTGTAGAGTCACAATGGAGGAGGAACTTAAAAGGATAGATCCTAGTCATGGAGAAGTTGATCTTCACAACTTGAAAACCTTAAGACATGAGACATGACTGCCTTTCTGGAGCATGAGATATGGACTGTTGTAAAGACAGTAAAAGGCAGTGATATCTAAAAGGAATGCTTAAAAACAGTGATTGCAATGCAAAGAGCAGTGACATCCACTGTTACTGTGCTTTACTATGAAACAATGATCCCATTAGCGGAAAGACATTATACATTAAACAGTGAGCGAGAGAGATCAATATGTCATGATCTGAGAGCATATAGAGCATGAAGAGAAATAGAAGAATGTTAAAAGACAATATTATAATATGCGAGAGAGTGACAAATGACTGTTATGAATAACAGTGATATGAATAAGATCCTGATAGGATGATAGGACCATGACAGTGAAAACAAAAAGTCACTAAGCTTGGAAATCCTTACAAAGACAAGGGTTTCATATACGAGTCAAGGACAGTCATTAAGATATTTCTTAATTGCCATGTCTTAGAGAAGAGAAATGGTTGAAGAATCTCATGAAGAGCACTGTTATAAAACAGTGGTGGTGAAGACAATGTTAAATAGCAAAGAGGGCAGGCAATTGAAGAATAGGTAACGAATGTAATCAAGTCACTGTCCCATGAAAAGCAGAGATCAGAATTGACATGAAATTGTTTCAATTGCCAAGCTGAGGTTCGAACCTTGTCATGAAATTGTTATTGAAAAGGAAAGATTTGTCATCAAGTTTAGAGGACATTGTTGTTATAAAAAAGGACAAAATTACGACTGTCATAGTATAGATGACTGATTTTGAGATTGAAAGCACTGATATATTGAAAGGAGAGCAGTGAATATACTATGGACAGAAAAAGCAAAAGAGTTGCATGGACATGCTATGATCAGCAGAGGCTAGGGTTGTTTGTAGATCGTCCAAAGACAAGGCAGTTTCAAATAAAGTAAAGGTTATTCAGAAGGTTTTAAAGAGTCTTTTCACAGTTTGCATTCACTTTTGACAAATCATTTTTATTAATGAAAGTGCATCTCTAGAACAGTGACAACGAGTAATGTGAAGGACAGCATGAGTACCGGTCAAGAAGACAGTAATAATACATGGTCATGAGACTCATGCAGCAAAAGGAATGGTCACTGTTATTTACGGTGAAGAGGTACGCAACAACAGTGAAAGACATATATGACTTGCAACAGTGATACACCAAGGTATTGTTAATATATTTTGCACCATTTCAGCCCAAAATATCAAACAAATGCTTTCCAAAGGTTTAGGGCGACAGTGTTTTTAGTTTTAGTTCAATAAGGGACAAATAAGTGTTTTAAACCTTGAAAATGTAAATGTCATGATGAAGTCATCTATGTTTTAGTATCATAAGCAGTAAAAGAGTTAAGCAAAAGATTAATCCTCGTAGCTCCAAAATCCTTGCCAAGCGAGGGAAAAGATATTTTTCTTAATGTCTCCACATTCATATCCCATGAAAAAAATAAGGCTTTTGTTTCTTCACAGTTGGAGTCTTCAGTTGCACGGGCATTCATGGCACATTGCAATTTTTTGGGAGGAGAATAGACACATTGCAGCCATCAAACATAGATTTAAGGCATGTAGAGGAAGGTTATGTTGCTGAAAAAATGTGGGGTTTTTTCTGTTTGTTATTGAATGAGTCCTCCACTTAAGGCATCAAAGAAGAGATAATGCTGGCATATTGCATGGGATGTTGGAAAATTTCAAGGAGTTTATAGACTTTCCATCCACATTGCTGAATCCATGCTTTCTTTTCCTCATCTTTTGCCAGATATGCCCTTGCATCAAAAATTTGAGTTCTACTGAAGTTTTCAAGTCCGTGTGAAGTTTTTAAGGATGAGAGATATTTAAAATCCTTGAATCGGGTCTCTATTAGCTCATAAAAGATTCTTTTGAATGCTTAATGGATACCCCTGGATGTTAGTCTGAAGGTCTAGACTATCATATGGTTCAAAGAAAAACAACATATATCACAACAGTAATATCATTGTGTCAAGTGTAAATGATTGAATGATGTTGCTCAAAGTTATGTTGAGTGAGGGTTTCAGTAACAAGAAAACCAAGATGTGATAAGCAGGTTTGAGGAAAGGCATGAGGGATTGTGAAAGCTTGTGAAAGCCATGGCTTTGTAACATGATATTAAAGAATTCAACCATGATCACGCTCAAAGCTAAGAAAGTGAGTAAAAGAGTAGCAACTATGGAATCATAGTGGGCAATGTTTCCATCAAAAGAAAATGAGTATAAGAATGAAACATGAACAACAACATTGAAGAAGGAAGAAATTATGTGTGCAGAGATCATTTATACAGACAGTATTGTGTTCAAAAATATCAAAGGACAAGCTTAGTAAAAGGAGATCAATGCATAGATGGCATTCTTATGAATGCCAAGAGGGGACATGCATAGAGGCATGCCAAGTGAAATTCACCGTGGAAGAAGAATAGAGCAGTGGCAGTAAGTTCTTGTGGCATTTCATAGAGACACAACATTGATAAATAGGCACTATGATGTGAAGCAAGAGCATTAACAAAAGCATGAAAATGACAGGCTCCTATTTGATAGTAACTTGGCAAGCCAAAGGATGAGTATGGCAGGCTGAAAGAGTCATGTTATAGAGATTTATAAGAAAGAACAACCATGTTATCCATTGTTTTATTTTGCATTGTATAAAGACTGTCTTTGTTGAGGATTAAAGAGTTTCACTGTTCACTATCTCACCAGGTATAGAAAATATCAAATGATAGGGCATCCCATTGTGTATGGACAGTTTGGTGAAGAATAGAAAGTTGTAAGTAATCATCATTCATGACTGTCCTGAAAAATAGAAGAGGTGACTTTAAGCTTTGTAAAAGATGGATAATATAATCCACAAGGTAATAACGATACGAAGATGACAGTCATCCATGGATGAAGTTGCAAATGAGAGTCTCAGGGCTTTGGGAGTCTAGATATAAATGTTGCAGTTCACAAGATTGCAAACATGAGTAACCTACAAGGATTAAGAGGACAGACTATGAACTTGCACATGTACATGTTCACCAGGTGATAGTCCTCAAACATGCATGGTAATACTTGAAGAACCTTCATGAGATCATGCATGTCTTCTGAGAAATGGCATTGTGTGGCAAAGAGTATGGCAGATATGCAAATGGAAATCAAGTAATGACTGTTAGAAACTTAGAAGCACCAAAAAGAGCAAAGGAGACAGCCTTGAGGTTACAGGTACGAACGAATTATGTTTGGGAGAGAACAGTAATAAAGTCAAATAAATGATGATAATTTCAGTTTTGGCATAGCACAAAGAAGATTATATCTTACAGTCAAAGGGCTAATAATAGATTAAGGACAGTGGGATACACAAGATATTCGTCAATTGATCTTTATAAGTGAGTGCTCTATGTAGTGCACTGGAAACCTAGAAGACTAAAGGACTGCCATGTAGGGAGTTTCTAGCAATAATGCTTGAATGAGTTGAATCAATGGTGGGAAAACCAGTTAATTAGTGGTATGATCTTGATGCAAGGGATGATAGCCATATATGACTGTTGAGCAATGATAATACTCCAAGAATGACAATGCTTTAGGGTGCCAAAACAATCTTGAATGATGGTGATAGTCTCATTATAGCAGCAGTATCTATAAGGAGGAAAGCTTAGATAGAACCTACACGAGGACAAGGTATTGAGAGTGGGAAGCCATGAGAAGGTTACTTCACGAGGAGTACCATGTAGCAAGAAGACAAGGGGCATCTAAAGGCAAAGTTGCAGCAACTGGAAGCATTAGCCAATAGTCAACACGACAGGACAACAAATCATCAAGCAAGATGATCAGACAGAATAACAAGTATCTCATGAAGAAAAGATGAATTTTAAAACAGTCGTGGTCTATACAAGAGATGCAATCATAGAGCAGTGAGTGTGGCAAGATTTCAAAGCACAAAGTTAAGGCAAAAACACAGAGTGGTATGATCATGATGCAAGTAATGACAACCATATATGATTGTTGAGCAATGATAGTACTCCAAGAATGACAACGCTTCAAGGTGCCAAAATAATCTTGCATGGTGGTGATATTCTCGTTATAGCAGCAGTATCTACAAGGAGGAAAGCTTAGAAAGAACCTACATGAGGACAAGGTATTGAGAGTGGGAAGCCATGAGAAGGTTACTTCATGCGGAGTGCCATGTAGCAAGAAGACAAGGGGCGTTTAAAGGCAAAGTTGCAGCAGCTGGAAGCATTAGCCAAGAGCCAACACTACAGGACAGAAAATCATCAAGCAAGATGAGCAGACACGATAACAAGCATCTCATGAAGAAAAGATGAATCTCAAAACAGTCATGGTCTATACAAGAGATGCAATCATAGAGCAGTGAGTGTGGCAAGGTTTCAAAGCACAAAGTTAAGGCAATAACACAGAGCTGATACTTTCTCACATATGGTTGTTGGAAGATGAAGAGCACTTGATATGAATGGATATGGATTTACATTCAGACATGAGAGAAAACAAGTGACAGTGATATATTTTGCTTGTGTTCTCAGATTTCTTATATATTTGACTGATTTGATTCATAGAGGAATAGGATACAAGTGCAAAGAGCGACAGTAAGTATGAAATGCAGAAAGCTTGGTGAAGTCACAGGGAAGACAGTCGTAGCACTAAGGAGTAGTGTGAGTCAAATGGTGTGCGAGTCAAATGGTGCATGGAGACTATCTTATCAAGCAGCCAAGCCATCGACATTGATCAAATGCAAAAGAGCCATTTTTAGAATAATGTGGAGACTAATAACTACAAGAATGCTAAGAATGAATAATGACAGTCCAATAGTTATTTGCACATGATTAATCATAGTTGATGAAGAATGAGGAATCAAAGGTAGTCTCAGGATACTAGAAACAGAGCATGCAAAAATAAAGACATGGAATGTAAATTTCATACAAGAAGATACAAAATCGGCAAAATGGACTCATCTAAAAGACATTGTTAATGGACAATGGTAGCAGTGGATTCACAGGCCAAGAAGAGATAATTCAACAGTCATCAAACAAAAGGGCAGACCATAATAAAAAAAAAGTGAAAAGCTTAGCAAGATGGGGCCAAAACATAATCATGGACAATGCCTAGAAATTTTGAGAATGCCAAGTGTGGTTTCAATGTCACTATACTGATAGCAAGGTGCAAAGTATAATGTAGACTTTCAAGAATGGACAGAACAACGGCATTTGAGCCTTCATTACCAAATCCTCTTGTGCTTTTAGGCATAAGTAAATTTCTCAAAGTCAAGGCACATGTACGTCTATTGTTTTGAAGAAGATTTTAAGGGGCTATGATGGTTTTTTTTTGGAAAGAATGGTGGGAGTAGAAATAGTGACACTAAATCATGAGCAGCATTGGGAGATTGAGAGCAGCAGAAGACAAGTATACAAGAATGAGAAAAAGAGGCTATTTCATGACCCTTAGCTATCCTAATGGCATGTTGCCGAGGATCAAAGCTAGGTCACCCGCATGACAAGTGGGAATACTCACCACTATACTACAACATGCAGGAACTTCTAGAAATTCAAATAGAGTGGGCATGGGTATTAAAGGAAAAATGCGGAAACCTCTGAAAATTGGCAGACTAAAAACCCTAATCACACATATGTGTGGTCTAGCAGAGCATAGAAGAAGAAACCTCCCTCTCCACCGCCACATGTTGCACAAGAGGAGCCGATGGACAAATCAGATAAGTCCAATAAACTTTGTGTTGCCATTTAACTCCATACAAATTGAATTAAGGAATCAATTGTAAAATAACAAGAAAATAGCCTGGTCATGGATTTTTGGATATCGAGAAATCCCTAGATTGGTGTGTATCAAAATGGGGGATGGGGTTCCAGCTTCAAAAACTTCCAAATGATTTCTTCATGGTAATTTCACCTTCGACTCTTGAGAGGGATGCTATTCTAGATCAAGAAGTCCATAAGATTGATGAGCACATGTTAATCATAGATAAATGGGTCCCAAATTTTGATCCTTGGAAGTATAAAGTCAAATCACGAGCCGTATGGATCAGATTGTACAATCTCTCAATTGAATATTAGGATTGTGATGTTTTAAAAGATATTGGCAAAGGATTGGGTGATCTTGTGGAATATGAGGGCATTATAGTTGATAATGATAATGGTAATCATGCCTGCCCATGCCTCAACCTAGCAATAAATATTATAGGCCTCAATCGAATGGTAGGAATCAACATGAGCCCAACCGTGTGAAGACTCCAGTTGAGTGCTCTGTTGATGTGATACAGGCATTTCTTGATCCCCATCCTTGTAAGGACCCAATAACTAATCAAATTAACACTCCGACTAAGACACTTGAGCAAGATCTACAAATGGTTACATACGAGGACCTGCAAGATGGATAGCTTTTGGAGGATGGATTAGGGAGCCCTTGCCCTGGGTTGGATTAGATTGTTTTAGGAGTAATGTAGGAATCCAAAGTAGGTTTCACATCTTAGGAATAGGGATAGAGAGAATTGGATTCTCACAGTCATTTTGAAGAGGTGCCTAATTTAAATGTGAAGAAATAATTGAGTCTAACTTAGAAAAGGAGGAACAAGTAGAGGAGGAACAAGTGATCATTGGGGAGGTTTTGGGTATTGCACAAACCTCATTGCAACTGAAAACACCTATGATATCAACCAAAAAGAAGAGGGGAGCCAAGTCCAATTCCAAAAAGTTGGCTATAGCAACCAATGCAAAGGGACAAATGAAACTCAAAAACGGGAAGGGCATATCCCTTCCTGAGTGTTAGTACTCTCAATTTTTTTTGGGATACTATGATAAAATATTGTACTTATGCTTGCCTATGTGATGAAAAAACTTAAAAAAAAGAGTTCAGAGCATCTATCAAAGCATAAATATTGGAACAAGTTCATCATTCATCGAGGCATGGATGAGAGGGTGTTTGACAGAAATGAATGTGAAATCCGGATGCATGCATGACATGCGAATCAATATATGAAACCTCAAGGAAGTTTAGAATCTTGTAGGTGAAGTGCAGGAATGGTGACATTTCAATTCAAAGAAACTTGCACAAGGGATTTATCCCACATTGATCCTACGAGGTTTATTAAAGTTCTTTTTATATGTTGGTGCTCATATATCAAGTTGCCTTTAAGGCACAAGCTCTTTTGGATGCCTCTCTCTCGCCCGTAGGGATAGTCAACATGGATGATGATATGGCAATTTTGGTGGGTCTAGCTCAGATAGAAGATAAATAGATTTTGATTGTGCACGAAAAGATGGCGATGATGTGGCGGCAAGGGCCAATCAGATTGTGTCACATGAAAGATGAGTCAAAGGGAAACTAAGTGGAAGGGTGGGCCTGAGCACACGTGTTCGACAGAAATCCTAGATCTTTTTTCTTGCCTCATTTTCTATTTTATTTGGGTTTCCTTGTGGAAACAGAACATTTTCTTGGACAGAGATTAAATCTTCTAAAGTGCAATTGCATTTCTCCAATGCAATGTAAATTGACTTTTTGTTATTCTTATGGCCATAATAACTAATGATATTATTATGATAATCTACATTGCATAAAAGTTGCACTTCTCGTATCGCTGCCTTATAATGCATCATTTCCATGCACTTTATAGCAACTTCTTTTCTAAAATGATAAGTTCCACTATATACTACAGCTCCACTATTTCCTCTTGCAATCTCTTCTTCAAGAGTGATAGTACATCCATCTGATTCAAAGTCCTTCAATATGCCACCAGTCATGGTCCAAGAACTACGTGAAAAGTATCTACAAAAAATATACTAAATCAATTAGAGAAAAAATGTGGTGATCAAATTGATACCAATCTAGAGTTGATTGTTGCCTGTTTTAAAAGAAAACAAGCACACAATAACACTAACTGATAAATAGAGAGTAGAAATCTCAAAGTCTTCATTTTATCATAGGTAATTAAATTTTACTTATAAAACAAGTGTTAACCAATTAGTTGGTTTAGGGAATGTATTACTTCTTGAATTCTAAACCTATGTATTGTATTTTGTTTTGTATTCACATATATTTCATTTATATACATAGTACTTCTAGTTATATTAATAATTATTAATGTTATCCAATTCAATTCCTAGGCCTTAATTGCATTTAAAGCTTCACTTTTTACCTTGGTTTTTCATTTGGTCATATTCTTGGGATGTTTTGTCTCTCAGTTATAGTCTTTCATTTTTTATATGTCAAAAAGGCTTTTATTACTTATCGAGAATGTCAAATGTGTAAATACTATGCTTATATTTCCTTGTAAAAGGTACTTTGAGAGAAAAAAATATGAAGAGGTCACATGTTTCTCTTTTGAGAGGGAGTTTTAGTTTTCCTTTTGTTCAGATTTCTTAACTCCAAGCCCTAACTGGTGGTCAAAGGAGAGTGGAAAAAGAAAGCAAGCCCTAAAGTCATGCCTTGGTCTGTCATGGCCGCCAAAAGCAATGAAGTTCAAGGAGAACAACAGCATATCCAATGCTACAGCAGAAGATCCATGAAAAGTGGAAAGGTTTCAAGACTAAGAGCAAGTGCAAAGAGAGGATCTATGTGCTTTTAATAAGGAACAAGCAGTCTCAAGGAGAAAAGACAGCAATCTTGATGAATAATAGCAGAGTTTCAAGCAAGAGAAGTGGTCTTTCATCAATGAACATCAGATCTGGGCAATAGAACATCAAGCTATGTAATGAAAGCAGTGAGTATCTAGTGAAGAAGGCCGAATTTACAATAATGAACAGCAGATGCCAAAGGTATGGAATGCAGTTTTGTAACTCGAAACAACAGTTGACATGGACTTTTCTTCAGAAAGTGGCAGGGTCTAAGAAAACTCCTAGGATCTAATGCTTTTATCTATTCTTTTGAGGTTTCAAGCATTTTCATCAATCTTCAACTAAGCATTGCTATTTTTCAAGAATTTTCCTGCTGTTCCTCAATGCTTTGCCAGAGATTTTCATGAGATTAGAGTTTGTTTTCCGACGTTTATGTTTCTTCAAGAGTTTTTGACTAGGATACATGGAGTTCATTGTTTCTACCAAGTCTATTCACCGTTTTCATAAGAATACTTTCATTGTTCATGCATTTGGGATACATTGTATAAGAAGTCCTTTTAATTTCTTTTGGAGAGTTTCTCTATTTTTGGAGATTCATTACTGGTATATGAAGTTGTTTGTTGTTCAAGAAGGTGCATTATTGTCCCGAGAGCTTCACTGATGGAGTAGAACACAATGATGCAAAAGATTGAAAACCACTATCATGGGCAGGATTTATACATTGTTGTAAGGCACAAAAGGAGACAGAGAGTGTAAAGATTGCAGAGATCAACAACTGTTGACTGTCCTATGAAAGGATCACTCACTATCTTCTGGAGGTCTTTCTCTGTTCTTGAGGTTTTCATTATTTCTGTAGGATTTTCCGCTATTCTATCAGCTCTTTTGGCTGTCACATAGTTGCATTCACTTTTCTAGGAGATACATTTGTGGTTTCATATGAGATACACCCACTCTTTGTAGAGTCACATTGGAGGAGGAACTTAAAAGGATAGATCGTAGTCATGGAGAAGTTGATCTTCACAACTTGAAAAACTTAAGACATGACTGCCTTTCTGGAGGATGAGATATGGACTGTTGTAAAGAAAGAAAAAGGCAGTGATATCTAAAAGGAATGCTTAAAAATAGTGATTGCAATGCAAAGAGCAGTGACATCCACTGTCACTGTGCTTTACTATGAAATAATGATCTAATTAGCAGTAAAGACATTATACATAAAACAGTGAACGAGAAAGATCAATATGTCATGATCTGAGAGCATATAGAGCATGAAGAGAAATAGAAGAGTGTTAAAAGACAATATTATAATATGCAAGAGAGTGACAAATGACTATTATGAATGACAGTGATATGAATAAGACCCTGACAGGATGATAGGACCATGGCAGTGAAAACAAGAAGTCGTGAAGCTTGGAAATCCTAACAAAGACAAGGGTTTCATATATGAGTCAATGACAGTCATTAAGATATTTCTTAATTGCCATGTCTTAGAGCAGAGAAATGGTTGAAGAATCTCATGAAGAGCACTGTTACAAAACAGTGATGGTGAAGACACTGTTAAATAGCAAAGAGGGCAGGCAATTGAAGAATAGGTGACCAATGTAATCAAGTCACTGTCCCATGAAAAGAAGAGATCAGATTTCTCATGAAATTGTTTCAATTGCCAAGCTGAGGTTCAAACCTTGTCATGAAATTGTTATTGAAAAGGAAAGATCTGTCATGAAGTTTAGAGGACATTGTTGTTATAACAAAGGACAAAATTACGACTGTCATAGGTATAGATGACTGCTATAGAGATTGAAAGCACTGATATATTGAAAGGAGAGCAGTGAATATACTATGGACAGAAAAAGCAAAAGAGTTGCATGGACATGCTATGATCAGCATAGGCTAGGGTTGTTTGTAGATCGTCCAAAGACAAGGCAATTTCAAATAAAGTAAAGGTTATTCAGAAGGTTTTAAGGAGTCTTTTCACAGTTTGCATTCACTTTTGACAAATCATTTTTATTAATGAAAGTGCATCTCTAGAACAGTGACAACGAGTAATGTGAAGGACAGCATGAGTACCGGTCAAGAAGACAGTAATAATACATGGTCATGACCGTAAAAGGAATGGTCACTGTTATTTACAGTGAAGAGGTACGCAACAACAGTGAAAGGCATATATATGACTTGAAACAGTGATACACCAAGGTATTGTTAATATATTTTACATCATTTTGGCCCAAAATATCAAACAAATGCCTTTCAAAGGTTTAGGGCGACAATGTTTTTAGTTTTAGTTCAATAAGGGACAAATAAGTGTTTTAAACCTTGAAAATGTAAATGTCATGATGAAGTCATCTATGTTTTAGTATCGTAAGCAGTAAAAGAGTTAAGCAAAAGATTAATCCTCGTAGCTCCAAAATCCTTGCCAAGGGAGGGAAAATACATTTTTTCTTAATGTCTCCACATTCATATCCCCTGTAAAAAATAAGGCTTTTGTTTCTTCACAGTTGGAGTCTTCAGTTGCACGGGCATTCATGGCACATTGCAATTTTTTGGGAGGAGAATAGACACATTGCAGCCATCAAACATAGATTTAAGGCATGTAGAGGAAGGTTATGTTGCTGAAAAAGTGTGGGATTTTTTTCTGTTTGTTATTGAATGAGTCCTCCACTTAAGGCATCAAAGAAGAGATAATGCTGGCATATTGCATGGGATGTTGGAAAATTTCGAGGAGTTTATAGACTTTCCATCCACATTGCTGAATCCATGCTTTCTTTTCCTCATCTTTTGCCAGGTATGCCCTTGCGTAATAAATTTGAGTTCTACTGAAGTTTTCAAGTCCGTGTGAAGTTTTCAAGGATGGGAGATATTTAAAATCTTTGAATCGTGTCTCTGTTAGCTCATAAGAGTTTCTTTTGAATGCTTAATGGATACCCCTGGATGTTAGTCTTGAAGGTCTAGACTATCATATGGTTCAAAGAAAAACAACATATATCACAACAGTAATATCATTGTGTCAAGTGTAAATGATTGAATGATGTTTCTCAAAGTTATGTTGAGTGAGGGTTTCAGTAACAAGAAAACCAAGATGTGATAAGCAAGTTTGAGGGCAGGCATGCGGGTTTGTGAAAGCTTGTGAAAGCCATGGCTTTGTTACATGATATTAAAGAATTCAACCTTGCTCACACTCAAAGCTAAGAAAGTGAGTAAAAGAGTAGCAATTATGGAATCATGGTGGGCAATGTTTCCATCAAAAGAAAATGAGTATAAGAATGAAACATGAACAACAACATTTAACAAGGAAGAAATTATGTGGGTAGAGATCATTTATACAAACAGTATGGTGTTCAAAAATATCAAAGGACAGGCTTAGTAAATACTAAAAGGAGATCAATGCATGGATGACATTCTTATGAATGCCAAGAGGGGACATGCATAGAGGCATGCCAAGTGGAATTCACTGTGGAAGAAGATTGGAGCAGTGGCAGTAAGTTCTTGTGGCATTTCATAGAGACACAACATTGATAAATAGGCACTATGATGTGAAGCAAGAGCATTAACAAAAGCATGAAAATGACAGGCTCCTATTTGATAGTAACTTGGCAAGCCAAAGGATGAGTATGGCAGGCTGAAAGAGTCATGTTATAGAGATTTATAAGAAAGAGCAACCATGTTATCGATTGTTTTATTTTGCATTGTATAAAGACTGTCTTTGTCGAGGATTAAAGAGTTTCACTGTTCACTATCTCACCAGGTATAGAAAATATCAAATGATAGGGCACCCCATGGTGTATGGACTGTTCGGTGAAGAATAGAAAGTTGTAAGTAATCATCATTCATGACTGTCCTGAAAAATTGAAGAGGTGACTTTAAGCTTTGTAAAAGATGGATAATATAATCCACAAGGTAATAATGATATGAAGATGACAGTCATCCATGGATGAAGTTGCAAATGAGTGTCTCAGGGCTTTGGGAGACTAGATATAAATGTTGCAGTTCACAAGATTTCAAACATGAGTAACCTACAAGGATTAAGACGACAAACTATAAACTTGCACGTATACATGTTCACCAGGTGATAGTCCTCAAACATGCATGGTAATACTTGAAGAACCTTCATGAGATCATGTATGTCTTTTGAGAAATGGCATTGTGAGGCAAAGAGTATGTCAGATATGCAAATGGAAAATCAAGTAATGACTGTTAGAAACTTAGAAGTACCAAAAAGAGCAAAGGAGACAGCCTTGGGGTTACAGGTATTGAAGAATTATGTTTGGGAGAGAACAGTGACAAAGTCAAATAAATGATGATAATTTCAGTTATGGCATAGGACAAAGAAGATTATATCTTACAGTCAAAGGACTAATAATAGATTAAGGATAGTGGGATACACAAGATATTCATCAATTGATCTTTCTAAGTGAGTGCACTATGTAGTGCACTGGAAACATAGAAGACTAAAGGACTGCCATTTAGGGAGTTTCTAGCAATAATGCTTGAATGAGTTGAATCAGTGGTGGGAAAACCAGTTAATTAGTGGTATGATCTTGATGCAAGTGATGATAGCCATATATGACTGTTGAGCAATGATAATACTCCAAGAATGACAATGCTTAAGGGTGCCAAAATAATCTTGAATGATGGTGATAGTCTCATTATAGCAGCAGTATCTATAAGGAGGAAAGCTTAGAGAGAACCTACATGAGGGCAAGGTATTGAGAGTGGGAAGCCATGAGAGGGTTACTTCACGAGGAGTACCATGTAGCAAGAAGACAGGGGGCATCTAAAGGCAAAGTTGCAGCAACTGGAAGCATTAGCCAAGAGTCAACACTACAGGACAGCAAATCATCAAGCAAGATGAGCAGACACAATAACAAGCATCTCATGAAGAAAAGATGAATTTCAAAACAGTCGTGGTGTATACAAGAGATGCAATCATAGAGCAGTGAGTGTGGCAAGATTTCAAAGCACGAAGTTCAAGGGAAAAACACAGAGTGGTATGATCATGATGCAAGTAATGACAACCATATATGATTGTTGAGCAATGATAGTACACCAAGAATGACAACACTTCAGGGTGCCAAAATCATCTTGCATGCTGGTGATATTCTAATTATAGCAGCAGTATCTATAAGGAGGAAAGCTTAGAAAGAACCTACACGAGAAGGTATTGAGAGTGGGAAGCCATGAGAAGGTTTCTTCATGAGGAGTGCCATGTAGCAAGAAGACAAGGTGCGTCTAAAGGCAAAGTTGCAGCAGTTGGAAGCATTAGCCAATAGCCAACACTGCAGGACAGAAAATCATCAAGCAAGATGAGCAGACATGATAACGAGCATCTCATGAAGAAAAGATGAATTTCAAAACAGTCATGATCTATACAAGAGATGCAATCATAGAGCAGTGAGTGTGGCAAGGTTTCAAAGCACAAAGTTAAGGCAATAACACAGAGCTGATAGTTTCTCACATATGGTTGTTGAAAGATGAAGAGCGCTTGATATGAATGGATATGGATTTGCATTCAGACATGACAGAGAACAAGTGACTGATATATTTTGCTCATGTTCTCAGATTTCGTATATATTTGACTGATTTGATTCATAGAGGAATAGGATACAAGTGCAAAGAGCGACAGTAAGTATGAAATGCAGAAAGCTTGGTGAAGTCACAAGGAAGACAGTTGTAGCACTAAGGAGTAGTGTGAGTCAAATGGTGCATGTAGACTATCTTATCAAGAAGCCAAGTCATGGAGATTGATCAAACGCAAAAGAGCCATTTTTAGAATAATGTGGAGACTAAGAACTACAACCATGCTTAGAATGAATAATGACAGTCTAATAGTTATTTGAGCATGATTAATCATAGTTGATGAAGAATGAGGAATCAAAGGTAGTGTTAGGATACTAGAAACAGAGCATGCAAAAATAAAGACATGGAATGTAAATTTCATACAAGAGGATACAAAATCGGCAAAATGGACTCATCTAAAAGACATTGTTAATGGACAAAGGTAGCAGTGGATTCACAGGCCAAGAAGAGATAATGCAACAGTCATCAAACAAAAGGGCAAACCATAATAAAAAAAAAGTGAAAAGCTTAGCAAGATGGGGCCAAAACATAATCATGGACAATGCCTAGAAATTTTGAGAATGCCAAGTGTGGTTTCAATGTCACTATACTGATAGCAAGGTGCAAAGTATAATGTAGACTTTCAAGAATGGATAAATCAAAATAATAAATAGACAGGACAACAACATTTGAGCCTTCACTACCAAATCCTCTTGTGCTTTTAGGCATAAGTAAATTTCTCAAAGTCAAGGCACATGTACGTCTATTGTTTTGAAGAAGATTTTAAGGGGCTATGAGGGTTTTTTTTTGGGAAAGAATGGTGGGAGTAGAAATAGCAGCGTACCTCGGGGACGCGCACCCCCCCCCCCCAAAATGACCCCCGAACCGGGTGCGCGCACGTCCCCGGGACGGGTACTTCGCGCACCCGCGACCCTCGTCCGCTTCTCAAACGCGGCCGCACCCGTGCCGCACCCAGCAATGTGCTCCAGAGGGACCGTGTGATGGGGTACGTCCCCGGTGCTTGGGGACAGGGGTACCGTGCAGGGTACTCTGAGGGGGCGCGCGGGGGACGCGCGGACAATCACTTAAAAAAGCACGTTTTTAAAATTTTTATTATTATTTTAATATGCGTCCCTGGTGATGAGGACTTTGGCTTAGGGGATGATTAGAGGGCTGCCAACCTGCCTCCCTTACATTTGTATTTATCATATGATTCATCATTTGACATTTTGTAACTGAGAACTTTTTTTGATATGGTCATGATATTGATACATTGTTTCATTTCAATATGAATATTTCATGCTACTTTGCTCATATTTTAATTTCATTGTTTCAGTTTCAAATTTCAATGAATTTCATTAGTATTACTGATTCATGGACTTATGGTTCGTGTTGCAATTTGCTATATAGCATATTCATGTAGTATATTCAAGTATTTGGTATGTTATATTGGAGTATCACTTCATATTTAGCATTTCAAGTTATATATGTATAGTATTCAGCCCCCTCCCCCCTCCCCCCCCGTCCCCCCCCCTTCGCACCCCTGCCGCCGTCCCCCTGCCATCCCCAAATTGAGGCACTTTTTTTTCCAGCACCTGAAACTCGTCCCGGCGTCCCGCCGCACCCCCGCACCGGTGTTACACTGAGAAATAGTGACTGATGAGCCTTATTTTTGGCCTCTGTTTGGCATGTTTTTGCTATACTCTATCTATATTTATGTCAAGACTTTCATGAGTTTTAAGACTTTTTAGACCTTTTTACTAATGATTATGATACTGTGATGCTTAATTATTTATAATGGTATAGTTACTATTATAATGATCTGAATCATATTGTCATGGTTGTTTTTGTTACTCATGAATGATCCTTGAATGATTGTTGAGCAATGATAGTACTCCGAGAATGACAATGCTTCAGGGTGCCAAAATAATCTTGCATG
Source organism: Chamaecyparis obtusa (assembly GCA_027943335.1). Taxonomy (NCBI): domain Eukaryota; kingdom Viridiplantae; phylum Streptophyta; class Pinopsida; order Cupressales; family Cupressaceae; genus Chamaecyparis; species Chamaecyparis obtusa. The sequence goes on along the minus strand of BSBK01011542.1, from coordinate 72,840 downwards.
CTGGTGATATTCTAATTATAGCAGCAGTATCTATAAGGAGGAAAGCTTAGAAAGAACCTACACGAGAAGGTATTGAGATTGGGAAGCCATGAGAAGGTTTCTTCATGAGGAGTGCCATGTAGCAAGAAGACAAGGTGCGTCTAAAGGCAAAGTTGCAGCAGTTGGAAGCATTAGCCAATAGCCAACACTGCAGGACAGAAAATCTTCAAGCAAGATGAGCAGACATGATAACGAGCATCTCATGAAGAAAAGATGAATTTCAAAACAGTCATGATCTATACAAGAGATGCAATCATAGAGCAGTGAGTGTGGCAAGGTTTCAAAGCACAAAGTTAAGGCAATAACATAGAGCTGATAGTTTCTCACATATGGTTGTTGAAAGATGAAGAGCGCTTGATATGAATGGATATGGATTTGCATTCAAACATGACAGAAAACAAGTGACTGATATATTTTGCTCATGTTCTCAGATTTCGTATATATTTGACTGATTTGATTCATAGAGGAATAGGATACAAGTGCAAAGAGCGACAGTAAGTATGAAATGCAGAAAGCTTGGTGAAGTCACAAGGAAGACAGTTGTAGCACTAAGGAGTAGTGTGAGTCAAATGGTGCATGGAGACTATCTTATCAAGAAGCCAAGTCATGGAGATTGATCAAACGCAAAAGAGCCATTTTTAGAATAATGTGGAGACTAAGAACTACAACCATGCTTAGAATGAATAATGACAGTCTAATAGTTATTTGAGCATGATTAATCATAGTTGATGAAGAATGAGGAATCAAAGGTAGTGTTAGGATACTAGAAATAGAGCATGCAAAAATAAAGACATGGAATGTAAATTTCATACAAGAGGATACAAAATCGGCAAAATGGACTCATCTAAAAGACATTGTTAATGGACAAAGGTAGGAGTGGATTCACAGGCCAAGAAGAGATAATTCAACAGTCATCAAACAAAAGGGCAAACCATAATAAAAAAAAAGTGAAAAGCTTAGCAAGATGGGGCCAAAACATAATCATGGACAATGCCTAGAAATTTTGAGAATGCCAAGTGTGGTTTCAATGTCACTATACTGATAGCAAGGTGCAAAGTATAATGTAGACTTTCAAGAATGGATAAATCAAAATAATAAATAGACAGGACAACAACATTTGAGCCTTCACTACCAAATCCTCTTGTGCTTTTATGCATAAGTAAATTTCTCAAAGTCAAGGCACATGTACGTCTATTGTTTTGAAGAAGATTTTAAGGGGCTATGAGGTTTTTTTTTTTTGAAAGAATGGTGGGAGTAGAAATAGTAGCGTACCCCGGGGACGCGCACCCCCCCCCCCCAAATGACCCCCGAACTGGGTGTGCGCACGTCCTCGGGATGGGTACTTCGCGCACCCGCGACCCTCGACTGCCGCTCAAACGCGGCCGCACCCGCGCCGCACCCAACAATGTGCTCCAGAGGGACCGGGTGATGGGGTACGTCCCCGGTGCTTGGGGACGGGGGTACCGTGCAGGGTACTCCGAGGGGACGCGTGGGGGACGCGAGGACAATCACTTAAAAAAGCACATTTTTAAAATTTTTATTATTATTTTAATATGCGTCCCTGGTGATGAGGACTTTGGCTTAGGGGATGATTAGAGGGCTGCCAACCTGCCTCCCTTACATTTTGATATATCATATGATTCATCATTTGACATTTTGTAATTGAGAACTTGTTTTGATATGGTCATGATATTGATACATTGTTTCATTTCAATATGAATATTTCATGCTACTCTGCTCATATTTTAATTTCATTGTTTCAGTTTCAAATTTCAATGAATTTCATTAGTATTACTGATTCATGAACTTATGGTTCGTGTTGCAATTTGCTATATAGCATATTCATGTAGTATATTCAAGTATTTGGTATGTTATATTGGAGTATCACTTCATATTTAGCATTTCAAGTTATATATGTATAGTATGCAGCCCCCTCCCCCTTCCCCCTTCCCCCTTCCCCCCCCCTCCCCCCCCCCTTTCGCACCCCTGCTGCCGTCCCCCTGCCGTCCCCAAATTGAGGCACTTTTTTTTCCCGCACTCGAAACTTGTCCCGGCGTCCTGCCGCACCCCCGCACCAGTGTTACACTGAGAAATAGTGATTGATGAGCCTTATTTTTGGCCTCTGTTTGGCATGTTTTTGCTATACTCTGTCTATATCTATGTCAAGACTTTCATGAGTTTTAAGACTTTTTAGACCTTTTTACTAATGATTATGATACTGTGATGCTTAATTATTTATAATGGTATAGTTACTATTATAATGATCTGAATCATATTGTCATGGTTGTTTTTGTTACTCACGAATGATCCCTGAACCATTACCTTCCTGCAGCCAAAGCTTTATCTTTTCTACAGCTATGTCTAATGGTATCTCTAAGTGTATTTGGGTTAATTAAGGCATATTAATTATGAATGTGCAAATTAGTTAGTTGATTATTGATTGAAGCTAACCCTCATAACTGCAGAAAGAGATTACGTTGAGACTTTGCAGGATTTAAGGTATCACGGAACACTTGGTCAATGGCGAGCTTTTGTAGTTTAGCGCGTCTTTCCTGGAGCAGTTTCTGGAGATGTTTAAATGTCACGATGATCAAGTTTATCATCCAGCTAAGGACTCGTTCCTAGCGGGTGACTGAGCATGAATGGTTCCTAGCGCGGAGAAGGAGTCAATTCCTACGATCTAGGCAGCGGCCATCAATCTAGCATCATGGACAGTTACTTTCACAACCTTCAGCTCCATGTTGTTCGCGTCGCCTTCAAGTTGATCTGTGATTGTAATAAAGCGCTCATCTTTAATGAGTTGAGCCTGTTAGTAATAAAAGCTCCTCACCCTTAGTGAGTGGAGCTGGTTAGTTAGTTAGCTTCTTTTCCAATAAATACTGAACCTTCTGCCATTCCAAAGGGGGTGAAGTTGATTAGTTGAAGTGTGTTTTGTAATCAAAAGTATTTTCATGAGTGTTGAAGCAGTCATATAAAGCTACTGTATTTCATGTACTTCTATGTTTCAAGTCAATAAAGAGTTGAAGTCTTTTTCCGTAGCTTGAGTTTCTTTCAAGGCACTTTCTGAGGGGGCCCACTCAGGAGTCGCCTTCTTCTATTTGCTTTCTGTTCTTTACTATGCACATTTTGTTTCTTTAGCTATAGCACTTTCCTTTGAGTCATTTACGTTTGAGTAAGTGTGTTGTTAGTAAGACCAGTTGTTGTTCTTGCAGCCAATAGAAACAGAACTGTTGGATGTTCCTGCAGCATCTGGCCAGGTTACCAAGCTTTCATAGATTCATTACTTAGCTGTTGTGTGTGTTTATTTACCAAGCATTTAGATGTAGAATGGCTATAAGGGGGACTTAGTGCATATTTTGTCGGCCCATTTCAAGTTATACGACCCCTAGTTGACAATTAAATGGAATCTTTGGTAGGAACTCAACTGTTGGTATGGATGTCTAGTCGCTAAGTATGGGAGTTAAGTCACCTAGTTGAGAACCGAGTCAGAGAGGCTACATTTTTTGCGTCGTTGCCGGGGATGGTGTCAAACTAAGGTCCTGGAGTAGTCATGTTTAGTTGTTTTCAACCTAGTTAAGTTCTGTGTTTCCTATTGCATGAATCGTAAGAGAGATTGTTTTGGAAGGTTTCTTCCAAGAAAATCAGACGTTTCAGCTTTTGAAGGCTTAGAAGAAGAAGGAGAACTTTCATTCACAGAAGCTACTGCCAATATTCCAACAACATCCTTGCTTGAGGAACTGCCATTCAATCCCTCCAATTTTGCTACCTTTGAAGACTTTTTGAAAAGCTTTCCTCAAAAGCCTCCTAAAAATCCCCCATCTCAGAATCCACCGCCTATTAATCCCTTAGTTGCATCTATTCCTCTGTTAGTAGCTCAGCTAAGTGCACCTGCAATCATGGCTGCACCTTAGAATACTTTTACCTTTCCTATTCCAAGTCTTATCCAGAATGCAAATCTCAAAAATATCCCTGTAAACGCTTTGCCCAAGTTTTATGGCCTCATTACTGAAGACCCTGATACCTTCCTATTTGAGTTCGACATATTATGCCGAAGCTATGATTATAACACTGTTGCTCATAAGCTTAAGCTGTTTCCTACTACTATGAAAGAATCAGCTCTAAGATGGTTCATGGGGTTGGGGGCAAATGCTGCAACAACGTGGGACCAAATGAGGAATTTGTTCTTGGGGAAGTACAAGGAGTATTGCAAAGCAAGGGATATGAGGGGTGAAGACATATTCAGGATGACCTAGAAGGAGGACGAGACTCTTGAAGACTATATATCACGGTTCCTGTATAGTTTGCAAAAAAATTCTCAGCATGCATTGCAAGAGGAGTCTCAAAAACTTCTCTTCTTAAGGGGAATTCATGAGAGCTGCATTGAAGCATTGGACCTGATGGCTGGAGGAGATATCACTCAATCTTCATGGGATGATATCCAAAAGATTTGTCAGAATTATTCAAGAGCCAATGTCAAGAAGGGAAGAGGATTCAAGCTTGCAATAGCTAAAGGAGTTTCTTCAGGAATCTCAAAGTCTGAAATTTCAAGCTTACTATCCGAGTTCAAGGAAGACATCATTAATGATGTTGCCACTTAGTTGGACACAATGCAGGCCAGAAGAAAGCATGAGGAAGCTGATGCTGTGTTAGCTGAGTACTGTCGACACTGTCGACAAAAGAAAAGGGATTGCAAATGTAAAATGGTGGCTAATGTGGATCTACAACAACTACCTACTGAGTTCAAATGTATTGAAGGAGAAAGTGACCAGCTGTTCTTTGTTGCACAAAGGAAGCCTTGGGCTCCTCGTCAAGGTATGCCTCAGGATCCTTTATCTTTTTCAGGCACTTATAGTAATCAAATGCAATATCCATTTCCTTAGTATCCTCAATACCCTCAACAGCCTTGGAACAATTCCTGGTCCCAACCTACCTCTAATCAATGGCAACCTTTCCCACCTAATCAATGGAGTCCACAACCAAATCAATGGCAAGCATCCCAAAACCAATGGATTGCACCTCTTGGTAACTGGCAGCAGCCAAACCAATGGAGAGGAGGACAACAATGGAATAACCAACCTACTGCTTACCAGCAGCCACCTCAGCAACAAGCTATTATGCCTCTTCCTGCAGCCAACCCAACTTCTAAGCCTACACAATTACCTCCTCAACCCGTTCCAAATCCCAATAGTAAATCTCAGCAGCAGCCGGTTTACTCTATTGAGCCAGAGCAACACTCTGTTTGTAACATTAACCTAAGGTCAGGAACTGTTTTGCCTACCCCCACTTCACCTGTTATAACTGAGATTGTGACAGAAGATTAGGAGCTGGAAGTCCCTTTGCCTAATGCAGATTCTGAGCAGGCTCAGTCTAGCCATAAGCAGTCAACCTCAATCTTGCCTCAAAAGGAGCCTCCTCCTTTTCCTCACAGACTAGAAGAGGTTACTGTCCAAAAGCTTGATGACCCTATTTTTGATATCATGGAACAGTTGAAGAACATTTGTGTTAAAATACCTTTGATCCAAGCTATTAAGGAAATACCAATTTATGGAAAAGCCATTAAAGAAGCTTGTGCAAGGAAGCCTAGCAGGAGGAAGAAAGATCCCCAAACTGTTCATGTCCTGGGTCAATTGTCTGATTTAATGCTTGGCAAAATTGCTATACCCAAGTATTCTGATCCTGGGAGTCCCACCATAACTGTTGAAATTAATGGGTTGCAAGTTAAAAATGCTTTAGTTGACCTAGGTGCTGCAATAAATGTCATACCAAAGACCTCTTGGTATAGCTTCAAATTCCAGACCTAAGACCCACGCCTACTATTTTGCAACTTGCAGACAGTTCAACTGTTAAACCAGATGGAATTGTTGAAAATGTAACTGTCACCCTTGAGTCTTGGGAGTATCCTGTAGAATTCATAGTGTTGTCACCAAAAGCCACTTTGGGAGGATATCCAGTCATCCTGGGGAGACCTTGGTTAGCAACTGCTGATGCATACGTTGGATGCCGGTCTGGGCACATGACCATTTCAGATGGTTGTAGTACTAAGAAGCTTACACTTTATGCACCAGCCCAGCCTCAGCTTGAAGCTAATCAGGTGGTTTGGCCAGAACTAGGCGAAGAAGGGGATGAGTACAATACTTTGGAGAGTTTGATGATGGTTGAGAAGAGTCCTTTTATCCAGCTGCAGGAAGAAGATGATATCTTGGAGAATATCATCTAGAATAATTATGGAATAGAGTATCCACTTTGTGGACAAGACCCGTGCATCCTTCAGCCTATTCTCCCATCTGTCCATTCATCTCACTTTCCTGCAGCCATTGACTGTTTGCATACATTGTTACCACATGAAATAAGTTCACATCCTTCTCCATTAGTCTCAATGATAGATCTTACCACGGCCATAGAAGTTGTCGAAGGAAAAACTTTGTATATCAATGATAGTCTCACCATGGGGCAGAAGGAATCCCTTAAGCAATTACTTATCAGTCATCAGCAAGCATTTGCCTGGGAATATAGAGATATGAAAGGAATAGACCCTAAGTTGTGCACCCATAGGATCTTCATTGATTCTGAGTATAAACCTATTCGGCAAGCCCAAAGAAGAGTCAATCCAGCTTTAAGAGAGATAGTAAAAGAGGAGTTGCAGAAGTTACTGAATGCAGGATTCATTTATCCAATCTCTGATAGCCATTGGGTGTCACCCTTGGTTATTGTACCTAAGAAAGGAGGAAAGTGGAGAGTCTGTGTAGACTACAAAGAACTTAATACTGCCACTAAGAAAGATCACTTCCCCTTACCTTTCATTGATCAAGTGTTGGATAGTCTAGCTGGCAAGAAGTATCTCCTTTTTGGATGGATTTAGTGGGTATAACCAAATTCAGATAGCACCAGAGGACCAGGAGAAGACTACCTTTACCTGTCCTTGGGGAACTTTTGCCTACTCAGTCTTACCTTTTGGATTGTGCAATGCTCCCGCTACCTTTCAAAGGGTTGTGATCAACATCTTCTCTGACATTTCCTATGATTGTATGGAGATCTACATGGATGATTTTACAGTGTATGGTTCCACTTTTGAAGAAGCCAAGGACAACTTGGATAAAGTGTTGCAAAGATGTGAGGAGCACAATCTATCCCTTAATAGTCAGAAATGTTACATGATGATGCAGGAAGGAGTAGTACTTGGTCACTATATCTCTGTTGCAGGAATTTAGGTAGACCCTTCCAAAGTAGTTGTCATCAGTGAGTTACCTTTCCCTACCAAGCAAAAGTAGGTAAGGAGTTTTCTTGGTCATGCTGGTTATTATAGAAGATTTATTAAAGACTTCAGTCAATTAGCAGGGCCATTATACACATTGTTGAAAAAGGATGCTGAATTTGAGTGGACAACAGAATGTGAACGAGCCTTCCTTTCTCTCCAGGAAGCTCTTACACAAGAACCAATTCTAAGAGGAACCGATTGGTCTCTTCCATTCCATATTCACACTGATGCCTCAGATTATGCAGGAGGAGCTGTGCTCAGCCAAAAAGATGGATCAGTGGAACATGCTATTTATTACATTAGTAAGAACCTGCAAGGAGCAGAATTAAATTATACAGTCACTGAGAAAGAGATGTTGGCAGTCATCTATGCTCTGAATAAATTCAGACATTATATTACAGGGTATAAGATCTTTTTCCATACTGATCATGCAGCCATCAGGTACTTGATGAACAAAACCTCAGTCACAGGGAGGTTAGCTAGATGGTTGTTACTTATGCAGGAATTTGATATCACCATTGTTGACAAGCCAGGAAAAGCCAATGTAGTTGTAGATTTTCTATCTAGGATTCAGAGAGATGATTCCACTTCTCCAATTGAGGATTCATTTCCTGATGAGCATCTATTTGCCATAAAAGCCATCCTTCCTGGTATGCAGATCTTGCTAATTACTTGGTAGCAGGAAAGACTCCACCTCACTTCTCCCCTAAGGAGAGGAGACTATTGATAGAAAAAAGTTTCAATTTTTCTTGGACAGTAGGATGTTTGTTCTATACTGGCCCTGATCAAGTGATGAGAAGGTGTATGAGAGAAGAAGAGACCTATGACAGTCTTCATGCATGTCATGATGAACCCTGTGGGGGACATTTTGCAGCAAAAAGAACAACTATGAAAATCCTGAATGCTGGGTATTATTGGCCTACCCTCCACAAAGATACAGAAAAATACACAAGGAAGTGTGACCGGTGCCAAAGGATGGGAAAACCAACTAGGTCTGATGAAATGCCTCTGAATCCTCAAGTGGTGGTGACTCCGTTTGACAAATGGGGACTGGATTTTGTAGGACCAATTGATCCGCCATCTAATGGTAAGTCTTACATCCTTGTGTGTACTGATTATGTAACTAAGTGGGTAGAGGCTAAACCAATGAAGCATGCTAGGGATAACAAAGTAGCTGAATTTCTATATGAAGAAATCTTTACTAGATTTGGAGTTCCTAGGGAAATAGTTACAGACCAAGGTGCTCAGTTTACATCTACTCTCATATCAGCCTTAGTGAATGAATACAATCTTAGGCACCGGAAGTCAACACCCTATCATCCCCAAGCAAATGGTCAAGCAGAAATCACCAATAGGGAGATAGAGTCTATTCTAACCAAGACAGTACAGTTGCATAAAAAGGATTGGGCAGCTAGATTACCAGAAGCTATTTGGGCATACAGAACCACATGGAAAACTACCACAGGTTTTACACCTTTTGAGTGAGTTTATGGGAAAAAGGTAGTCACGCCCATTGAGTTTGAACATAAAACTCTGAGGATAGCCCTGGAATTGAATCTTGATCTCACCACTGCTCAAAAGGAGAGAGTCATGCAGCTCAATTCTTTGGATGAGCTAAGGAAAAGTGCTCTTCAGCATACAGAGCTTATTCAACAGCAGCGTATCAAGTGGCATGACAAGTATATTAAAGAAAAGAAGTTCACTGCAGGAGATTGGGCTTTGTTATTTGATTCTAGATATAAAGATAATCTAGGAAAGCTGCAGACAAGGTGGTTGGGTCCCTATGAAATAATGGAAGTGTTTGATAATGGTGCTGTGCAACTCAGTATAGTGGATGATGTCAAATTTAAATTATTGGTTAATGGGCACAGATTGAAACCATACCGAAGACCTGAGAGCGAGGAGGAGTTTCTTCGACAGTTTTAGCAAAATGCGGATGTTCCTGTAGCCGAAGAGGTCATGCAATCGCATGTCTCTTTGGTTGGAGAATAAAGTTCTAATTTTCATTCATAATAAACGGGTTCACTTAAAAATGGACCCCACTCTTTTTCCACCCATCCGTTTCCACTCCACCTTCTCTCTCTCTCCCACGTCATCCATAGTCCACTTCATCTTTCTTCCACTTGGTGCAGATCGGCAAATCTTGGGAAATCTTTTTGCAAATAAATGAATTTATCACCTCTTGGCAGTTAGCACGTGTAACCAGGTACGCTCTCTCGTAATCCTAACTCTTGCGGACATTCTTTTTAATATGCCTTAGTTCTTAATAAATGCAATTAAGAGATATTATGCATGGCGTCACCTCAGCTTATTATTCCATCCCATCCGTAGCATTCGACATCATGAAACTTATGGTCCAAATCGCAATTAATGTACGGATGATCTGCGCTAATTCATGCCTGCACTCAACCGCATTTAATTATGTTTTTCCCTAACTCCCATTTAAAACCTTTTTCAAAAATCCCTACTTGGTTGTTGAGCTGTATGAAACGTCTGAAGCGTGCTCAAGACAGGTTGAGGGGAGTTAGTGGGTAGCAGACTCCTGAAAACAGTGACACAACAGTTCAAAGTTTTTTTTTCAGCAGCCATGGGAGGTCCACCTATTAGGCATGAGGCTGTTGATCATAGTCCTCTGTTGATGAGCCTGTTTAATTTTCTGTTTAGACGTTGTCCCTGATTCCTTCGTTTTTCCTTTTTATCTGTGTGTTTTTTTTTAAAACATTATATTTTTATTAAATCTTACTATGAATTTGTAACGTTTTCTGACAATAAGATTTGCTATGTTCCAAAACATTTGATTTTATATTCAATGTTTTCATAAGCTTTAAAAATAAATAAGTATTTATTTTTTTTCTTTTATCAATTAAACATGGAGTTTGCTAATAAAATGGTTTATCAAAATGTACTTATTTACAAAATAAAATAAATGCATTTATTTCAATTACAATACACATCTATTTGAATGGACAGGGCTAAGCTCCTCACAAAATACATCGCCGTACTGTCCATACCATGCATGCTATTTCATAGTAAAGGAGTAAAACAGAGGAAACAAAAGACAGATGGTCCCCGCCATGGTAGACTAGTGCCTCAGCTGTCCTATTTGATTGATGTGAATATTTTGAATATTGTTCTCCAGACTTTCCCAAAGTCTTTTATATTATTAAATATTATTGTAAAAGAAATTTCTAAAAATATTTGGAAGAAATTTGGCAAACTATTTGGAAGAACTTTTGCAAACTATTTGGAAGAATATTTTGTGATCTTTTTAATTCATTTATATAAAATATTTGATTATATATTTAGTTTATATAATATTTTTATAATCATATTATTATAAAATATTTTTTAAATTATTATTATTTTATATTATTTGAGGTTAATTAAAATAGGAAGAATTTTCAAATGTAGAAATTGTATATTACAAGCTTAAAAATATTTTTGAGCATTACTATTATTTTTTCTCATTTTAAAATAATTAGCTTAAATTTTTTAATTCATCGTAAATTAGATTAATTATATACAATTAATTAAATATCATTTCTCTATTATTTTATAAAATATAAACTTATTTTAAAATAATATTATATTTATATTTATTACTTAATCTATATTATATATTATAGTAGTACTTATTATGTATAAAAATATTTATTATTCTATTTATATTTCTCTCTTCCTTTTCCTCTCTCCGTCCATAATTCTTTCTTAATATAATTATCTCTCACATCAAGCTATCTTTCCTAGGTTATGGCTATCCTTATATCTCCTATTGGTGCCCCTACATTATTATATATTATATATCTCTATATCCCCCCCTCCCCCCCTCCTAACTATCTCCCTTTATAAACCACTTTGTCTATTACTTGTCATTTTGGCCTTCTTTGTCTATCACTCTTGCTAACCCTCTATCTCTATCTTGGGCTCTTACTCACTCCCTCTCTTGTATGAGTGGAAGCTTATTATTATTATTATTCATTAAAAAAGATACTATTGTTAAAAATTATTGTGGTTAGGGAACAACAATGGGTTCGTGCTCAAGGCCATGTCGTTAGTAGGATTAGGGTTGTTAGGGTTAGCCTAAGGGTTGAGAATAGGGTTTAAGGTTGCAATTTTGGTTAGGGTAAGGGGATATATCGTAATTAGTATTATAGTTTGGGTTATAATTTGAATTAGTGTTAGGGTTAAGGTTAGGATTGAGGCTTGATGTAGGAATATGGTTAGTTTTATGGTTAAAGTTAGGATTTTTAAAAGGGTTAGAGTTAGAATAATCGTTTAGGTTTATGTCACGATTAGGGTTACGATTGTGTTTACAATTCGGGTTATGATCTTGTTTAGGATTAGGATTATGGTTAGGATTCTAGTTTAATGTTTGTGCTAAGGTAAAAGGTTATCAATTCTCCATAACATGTTTGGGTTATGAAGAAGAAAAATCATAATTTTCTTCTTCAAAACACAATTGTGTTATGAAGAAATTAAAACAATGGTTTCCTTCGAAAGCCATAACTTTCACATCCAGAGTTTGATTCACTCCGTTCAAAAAGCATCGGAAATGTATTGACGAGCTCTACATCTTTATGGACCTAAAAAAATCCTAATACATCAACATTTTTGTTGTCATCCATTTTAATCAAGCAAGGACTAAAATAGGTAGTTGTTTCCCAAACATGCAGGTAGTTTTGAACTCTCTCTCTCTCTCTCTCTCTCTCTCACACACACACACACACACACACACACACACACCTCTCCATCTAATTAATCTCTTTATATCTCTCCCCTCCCTCATCTCACCATATATTTCCCTTATTTAATACCCCCTATATCTACCTCATGTCTCTCACTCTCTCCCCCTTTTCTCACTCTCACTCTCACATGTCCCTTTATGCCACCTACTTACCCTCTTTGTCACTTTCTCCCCTCTATCATATCATATCCCTAATAGATGATTTGTTAAGGAGATTTCTAATGAATGGTTACATTTAGGGTTTACTTTTTTATATTAATTAATTAAGTTATCTAAGATGTTGATAACTAAGAGATATTATGAGAATCTAAAAGAGGAAGATAGTGTAGATATCAAAAGATACTTTCAAAGAGTTGAGAATGTAGTGAATGAAGTTGAGAACCAAGAAGACACTATTATCAATGAATACTTCATAGAGAAGATCTTGATGACATAATTGGACAACTACAATGATAAGATCTTTGCAATTGAGGAGGTGTGTGATCCAAAGAAGTTTCCCAAAGAATAGTTGTTTGGCACCCTAACCACATTTTTTTAAGGAAGTTTAGAAGAGAAGAGCATATCTAAAATGAAAATCAAAGAAACAAAATTAGATGATGATCCTGATCTAAGGTTTGTGGAATCCTAAACCCTTATGGTAACAATATTTGTAACCATTATTTCAAATCCAAATATGCTTGACGATCTATTCATATGCTTTATCAGTATGACAAGAATACACCATGCAAGGTTAAAGGATGTGATTCACCTATATGCATTATATTAATCTATTTTGGGATGACATATCCACCTCTCTAACAATTTATTACTATCCATCTCTTGTTGTTCCCCTCCATATATCTCTCATCTCTTTTCCATCTAGGTCTCTCATGTCTCTCTCTCCCTCAAGGATTCTTATCTCTTTATCTTCCCACTCTCTAGTTCTCTCCCTCCCTCTAGACCTCTAGGACCCCTCCCCCTTTCCTCTCTCATCCTCTTTTATCTCCCATCACCTCTCTATCTCTCTATATCCCTCTCTACATAAGGTTTAGGTTGTAATATTTAGGGTACATAAGGTTAAGGGTACATACATTCTTTTCTTATGGTATTAGTGGACTTGACAATTTTAGGCAGATCTTTGACTGCATTACTATTATTTGCTTTCACAATGTTGTCAAAATTGATATGAAAAAACCTCCTATGCCATAGTCAACTATCATCAATATTGCTAACAAAACACTTTACTTATTTATTATTTAGATGGAAAATATTAAGTTACCTGTCAATGCACCAGTAGCAATCAGATCACCTTTGACACTTTTAACTGAGCATCTTCCATCTTGGAACTGTAGCTGATACCCTTTCGCTACCAACTAACCAACACTTAGTAGATTGTGCTCGAGTCCTCCAACATAGTATACATCATCAATTTTGTTTTTGCCATCCAGGGAGATAGAACCTATTCCTACAATTGTTTTTCTAGTGTTGTCACCTATTCTTACAATGCCTCCATCATACTTCTTCAGGCTGATGGATTTACTTTTGTCACCTGTCATATGCTAAGAGCATCCACTGTCTATTATCTAATCATTTGCTTTGTCAATATGAGAGACTAAGGCTTTTACTTCACAGGCTGGTTTGTCTTCCTTCATGACTACAAAACCAAGTGCCTCATTTGGTTCACTATCATCATCTAACATGCCATCATGTGCATAGTTGCATTCTCTATCCTTTCTAAAATTGCCAAACTTAGATGTATGCTTTGGTACCCTAGTACCTGACATTTAGAAGCAAAATGACCAATTTTATTGCATTTGAAGCAGGTTATAGGTAACTTACCTTCATATTTGCCTTGTCGTCTTTTCTCCCTTCTGGCAATTAAAGCAAGAACTTTTTCATCCAACTTGCTTTCCATTTCTTCAATCTCTGCCCATTCTTTGTTAAAAAAAAAATCATCGATGAATTTGTCCCTTTTACTAGATCTTGCAGAGGTTGTTCCTGTGTCTCCATTCTTATGAACTATTGCTTTGAATGTAGTCTCTACCTTGGGTACAATATCTTTGGTTTCTGCGGTCTCATAGGTGGTGAGATTGGCTATCAACATTTCTTTGGCAAAGTCTTTGGTTAATAACATTGCTTCTTGTATGAAAATAACTTTTGGCTTGAATGCTGGAGTAAGCGAAATCATGATTTAATCAATAAAATCATCCTCAGAGTAGGTTCCTCTATTGTTTCTGATTCATATCACACATTCGTTCACCCTTTGAATGTACATTCTTATGGTCTCATCTTCTTTCATTTGTATTGATTCCATCCTGGACTTCCAATTCTGTAGCTTAGTCCTTCTTATGTAATCATCTCCTTCATATAAGGCAATCAATCTCTTCCATATGTTATGTGCTCGGAGTAAATCCCTAATTTCTATAAATTCTCCTTTTGATAAAGAGCTTATCAGGGCTTCCCTGTCTAGCATGTTCTGTTGATACTCCTTTTCTTTATCAGTGGAAGTAACTTTCTCTAGATCACTTTCGCTCTTGAGTTTGACATGATTTTTGGTAATTTGTCAATATTCCCATCCCATGCATAGCAGATGAGTCTTCATCTTGTCCTTCCATGCATCAAATTTTGGACTCTCTTTTCTGAAGTAGGTCATCTTGGTCTTTGCCTCAAGCGGTCAAGCTTCCTATCTAAGGACCTACTGCTCTGATATCAATTGTTGGAATGAAAGTGCCTTAAACAACTGAGAGGGGGGGGGGGGGGGGGGGGGGGGGGGGGGGGGGGGGGGGGGGGCGGAGGGGGGGGGGGTGGGGGGGGTGGGGGGAGGGGGTTAATCAGTTGTATGTTGTCTTGTATAACTTTAAACATTCATCACACTGGAACACAGTAACACCATGATTTGTTTTCGAGGAAAACCCCAGTGCGGATGATACCCACAAATAACTACACTATATAAATGATACCCTTTAAGGAGTACTAGCCCTGTTAGGAGCTGATTAATATAATAGGCAAGAGTCCTTATAAAAGGACTGACCCTGTTAGGATTCCAAAACCTTGTTATGGGTGTACAACTTGCCACCCGCCCAAGAAGAGCTACAACTCTTACATAAAAGAAGTATCCTTAATTCTGTGCAGCCAGTACACAATCCTCTACTCTGTTAGATGCAGATCTCACAATCCTTCTGCTCACATCCTTATCACCATATCTCACACTTTGGCGTAAGGAGACATACTTCCTTATATACAAATTACAATTAATTATTTCCTAAAGGTCGACCGTTTCAAGACGTCATTACAATATCAAATTATTACATCATCCAAAGCAATCTTACACATTTTACCTTAATACACTACATTGATTTCAAGGTCTTCAAGGCTGGCTCCAATGATTCTTTGATCGAATGAATAAAGATGAACATGCTACTGCACCGGGTCAGCTTCCCAAATATCTGCACGATACCAGACACATCACATAAGGTAGCAACCACCACATAAGTATAATGTAGTCACAATGAAACATCTCCTTAATGTCTTTTGTCATATTCCAAGTGCGCATGATGTAAGACATCCCCACATAAAAGATATTCTCCAAACACTGTAACCCGTTCTGTAGTTTCCACAGTCCCTGGTCCTGCTGACCAATCTTTGCCAAAACACTCATAACTCTATTATATAGAAACATAAAAAATTGTGCTCATAGACATAAGTCTAAGAAACATTATGAAATCCATCCTGTAATGTGCACAATGGAAGGATCTGTATACTGTCCGTACCACTCTCCGCGGTCTTCTTGTATACATTGTTCTACAACTCTGCTTCACATATGTTGACATCAATGACAAAACCATGCACTGATGCAACATTTCCAACACACAGGACCCCTTAGGACACACTAGAGGGTTCTAATGTGTCCCCAAGGGTCAAAGAGGGTCCTAAGGTGTCCTAGTACCCCTTGGGACGCATTAGGACCCCTAGGAAGCCTCTATGACCCCTTTGGATTCCTTTATGACCCCTTACACTAGTTTAATTAACGCATATATTAATATGTCCTATATAATATATTATATATACTATAGTATATTTTATTATATATACAACAATATAATATATAATATATATATTAATTTTAATATTTATATTATAATCTAAACTAGAGAAACAAACCAAACCAACACCAAACCAAAACCAAAAGCCACAACAGCTACACTAACGTCACACCAAAACTTTATTTACAAAAGATAGGGCAAGCCACCCATACCTATAGGAATGCATCCAGCTGCTCTAATGAAGCCATTGACGAGATGAGAAAAGAAAGAACCTTTTCGGAACAATGATTTGTGCTTGAAAAGAGTAATCTGGATCATCTGCCATATGGTGACTTCTTTGAAACTTAAAATCAAACTAATTGCATTCAAATATTTGGTGAATAGATTATCATGTCCAAAGAGCCAAAGCTCATCATAAATTTCTGATGCTTCTTGGGCCTCTTGCGTATCATTTCCCAAATAGTTTTCCATTCCTAGCTGAAAAGAAGGATGCTCATAAATTTTAAGGAAAAGGACTGCACAATCTTCAAAATCACCACGCATAAAACCATCATTCTTAAAAGAAATTCCAGTATTTGAATCAATCACAGGATCAAACAAAACTTCCTCAAACATGGGATCCGGCATGGCTGGAATAATTTCATCACTCTTGGCTGAAATTAAATCTGAAAATTCTTTGTCTAGAACCAAAGATAGGTCAATACCTGAATCATTTGTAGAAGAGTCTTTTTTTTTAATCGTCAACAAGGATTGATTTATTATCTCTTCTTGATAAAGGGAAATGTTGTCCAGCTCATTAACCACTTCTTGGGGCTACAACATTTCATTAGCTAGAAGGTTGGCTCGCTCCAAATTCATTTTAAAATCTACTTTTTCAATAAAGTTTTCAGATTTAGAAAAATCCTTTTTAAAACATGCATTAACCCTACTTTCAGCATAAGCTTTATCGAGAAGATCTATTATTGCATTATCTTCAACATAAAATGATTCTGTAATAGGGTCATTGGAAACTTTTGAACATAAAGAATCAGTTTTATCAATATCTTCCACAAAATCAAAAGCTTCATATTCTGACAACATACTAATCTGAAAACATTCTTTAGTAGAATCTTCAAGAATGAGATGACTGTCATGATCTTCAAATCTAAAACTTTCTAAATTAGGGGAAGAGAAAATTTCTGACAAACCTTTGTCATCTTTGTCCATGGGCTCTTTACTGCTGTCATGATCATTGAAGACTGAATAAATGTGGGAGATGAAGGAAGATGGAATAACTGGAGCTTCATCATCATCAACTATTAATTCATCTTTCAGCCTGGATACCCTTCTCTCATATTCTTGCATCTCTTTTAACTTATGGTATCTAACACAGAGACTTCTCCATAAGAGTGTAGATGTATGATCATCCTCAATGCTTAGATTGACTTTTTCAGCATGAGAGATGCTTTCTTTATATCATTCCCAGAATTCATGCAGCACCTTGTCATTTGTTTTAAGAATGTCTGGAATACTGGGGTCTAATCTTTTCCCTTTTCTTGCAACCTTTTGAGTTTTCATGATAAATCAGCGGAGTCACCAATTGATAGAGTTGCCAATCTCTTACACACGGAGATAAATTTAAAACCTGGAGAACACAAAATAGACACTGATCTTCATTTTCGTTTCCCCAGTGGAGTCACCAAAAATCTGTTAGTGAACAGATTTGTCCTTTTATAAAACCCTTCCAAAATAACTCTCAAATGCCCAAATAGGAAGACACTGTTAGAATAATAAGAAGAAATCGCAAATATTAACAGACAAAAGAGAACACAAAACACAAAGATTTAACGTGGTTCACCCAATCCCTGGGCTACGTCCACCAACGAGTCCAATATCTTTATTATTATCCAATGATTACAATCTGAAACCTGCAACTCAATACCGCCACAGGAAGCTACAAAATCCCTCACACAATCAATCTCCAAAACCCCTAAGCTCTTTTCACAAGTATTTTTGACTTAACCTAATTAGGGCAAAAATACTCTAACTAATAGGAAATTGATAGCCGACCCTTTACAATATTATTAAGTCATTTTTGGCCGTAAGGGGTGCTGCCCCTTGACCCCGCAAGGGGCTCTACCCCTTGACCCCGCCTGGGGCGCTGCCCCAGGACCCCGCAAGGGGCTCTGCCCCTTGACCTCGAGCTTGGGGGCACTGCCCCCAATCCCCCGTAGATAAGTCTGGGGGGAAACCGCGCTGAAAACCTAAGTTTGATTAGGCTCCACATACATAACAGACACAATCTATGATTAACAGTTGGATAAATTATTATGGAATCGATAATATTCCTCTAAATTTTATAGGGTATAACTCCCCAATTAGATGTGCAATGAATTAACTGGTTTTAAACCACACATTTGCTTTTAACTAGAAAGCAACTAAAGGCCACTATTCAATCATAACCATGATTTGAAAGTGTTTGCTAAATGAAATAAGGAAAGATATAATTTGCAAGAAAATAAAGTTTCTAACAAACAACACTTCACAGTTAATCCCAACCGACAACTAGACTAAAAACAAACGAAAGACATCCTTTCCGGAATGATCATATTGCAGAAAAAAAAGTTTTGAAATACACACATACACACAAACTTTTGTGATAGAAAAGGTATGAATAAATAATTACAAAGGATCAAAGTCCATTTACAATCAGAAAACAAAGTTTAGATAACTCAAATTATGAACATCATCTTCATTTCAGTCATATCTACATAGAAATTCAAAGCCCTCTATCTCTGCACAATGTGATTGCCTAGAAAAGAATTCCCCATTCATTACAGAACATAAAACTTCTATCTTCCTCTCCCTCCAGCACAAAGACCTTCTAAGAAAAAGTAGAACCCTCTTCTCATGGCAAAAAATTCTCATAAATAAGTCTACTGGAAACTCTTCACTCTTTCTTAACTGTTTCTTGGAAAGAAACGGTTAATAATAATCCTTTTTTTTATGAAAATCTCCCTTCCCCAACTCCCCCATTAACGATGCCACATTTATTTATTTTCAATAAATTTTAAAGAAACATGCCACTTGGATCTCCTTAATCTTTTAATTTTAAAGTGGCATGGACCACAAAGCTTTTTAATTTTGATTTATGTCTTTGATCCTCTTAATATTTGAGAACATTATAATGTGGGCCGAGAGAAATGGGAGTTTGGCAGAAGCACCTTACTGAATTTGGACACCTTTAAGTCACTCTGTGTAATACTCTCCCACTTTTTGTTCACCAATTATGTTTCCAAACAATTTTCATCTCCTGAAGGTTCTGTTGAATGGCTCACGGGCCCATGAAATGTGTTCCATCTATACTTGTGATAGTGCGATACCTTCAACAAAACATACTCTGCAATTTTTTCCTTTATGTGTCAATGACCTGACATTCGCTACAGGTAGAGGACCAAGTTCATCATCAAAGAAAGGCAATATGTTTTAAGCTCCCGATCTGTTTCTTCATTCATGTATTGTCCAATCAACTCCAGTCGGCCCAATACACTGGCATTCATCTCTTTATATGCTACTCTCTCCTTATGCCTTCTTCTACTACAACAATATTTGCCACTCCTCTCCTCGGAGGCATTTTTCTGCACTGACTGTCTTTTTCCTTCTTCAACTTTATAATTGCAACCCTCTTTGCTGCAAGGATACACACCCACAATCACTGCTCTGTTGGGCTCTTTCCAATCGTGAGCTTAAATCAACACATGATTCTCCATCCGGAACCTCAACAAATTCATCATCAACTCCATTTGAGATATTTGGTTCCACCCTTGGTAGCTGAGCCTGCCTCC
Source organism: Chamaecyparis obtusa (assembly GCA_027943335.1). NCBI lineage: Eukaryota > Viridiplantae > Streptophyta > Pinopsida > Cupressales > Cupressaceae > Chamaecyparis > Chamaecyparis obtusa. The sequence goes on along the minus strand of BSBK01011542.1, from coordinate 52,956 downwards.
GACATTTTTAGAAATCTAAGAATCTGTGCCAATCCATGAACACAGTGTAAGCTAGAACTTCACTTTCAATTAAAATAAATGGAACCTTTCTCATAGAAAATATGACTTGGATGTTCTTTTCAATTACTATCTAGTATTATCCTTAATGCAACACTTTAATTTCTCCCGTAAACTCCTTCATAGTATTCACATTTGGAGAACACAAGGAATTGAGATCTTAAATGACCGCCTTTTCCATCAGCCTTCAACCAGAGTTGTTGTGGTAGCTTTTAGGGCAATTTTCACCTACTATGAAGAGATCTTCAATGGGACGTGACAACCATGCAATGCTGGATACCAATCTGGGTCCCGTGACCCTTTGACAGTGGGTTCCTTCAAGCTCGCTTATCCATTTGGAGGAAACAATTTCTTCACTTGGTGAGGTTTGTTTCCGATTGAAGAAATGATAAGATCATTTGAGCTCCATTTTAGCTATCGGGTCTGTTAGAGCATTTTCTTGTGGATGAACCACACAATTACAACCAATAACTCTATAACCTCAATTATACATCGGCACAGGAAAATGACTAATTCACCAAGGACAAACATCCTTCTTCACTTTGATCTTTTCAGCTTCAGGCGGGTTTACCTATCAAAACTTCTTCTTTAAAGAAGCAAACAAAATATATTCATGCCCTAGACACAAATGTTATTCATTATTGGACTGCCTACAATAAAATAAAATGATTTTGATTTTAAATGATTGACAGTGAAAAGGCCACCAAAGACCAGACCAGTGCCTAATTCCTTGGGTACAGAGTCACACTACATACATCCACAAATTAAACCAATTCAAATCAGAGTGAAACTGGCATAGACAACAAGATAGTTGTACCTGAAAATGGCATTACACAACAAGAACTCTTTAGTTCAGGTAACAACTTAGGAACTGGACACTTGGCAACATTACAAAAGAACCTAAAGATAACAACATAAATTTGTTACAGAGAATGATGATCGCCTCCACAGTTAACCTACAACATCCTATTAAACTTTGTCATCTCCACCAGAAGTTGAAACCAAATGCCAAGTGTCACAATACTCCACTAGAGCTTCTTCTTTCCTTTGCCAGCATAGTCATTCCTTTTCTGATGCATAGGTATCCTGGCAGAGCCAATAGATTCCTCGGGGTCCTCCATATCTCTAACAACATCATAGCCCATATGAAATTCAAAAGTCTTTTCTACCCCTTCAGTGGGTAGAGTTACACCTGGATATTTCTTAGGGTGTTCCAAAAAATCCACCCAATCCTTTTCAGGAGAAAAGGTCCTTGTGAAGGTCTGGCCACTCACAACTTTAACAACAATTGTCCCAGCTCTAGCCCTAGCTTATTCAATCCACCCTGGATGTCCAACCCTTATATTATCTGGAACATCTTCAGTCCTGTCTTCTTGATTTGTTGAGAGAGTAGGGGCTCTGGTAATCATCTCAAGTCTACCCTTCCCTTTCTTGTTGTAGTTTGAGGGCCCTGCTCTATCCATATCCTTGAGATTCTGCTAACTCCACAAACTTTCAAAATGCTTCAACGTTCTGATATCTGCAAATACTCACATTAGCATTTTATAGCCTTTCAAGCTTCACTCTATTGCTCAATGCAATCCCCAAAAATGGTCAAACCAAAGAATAGTCAAATTCTGCAAGGAGTACTTACTTCCCTTTTCAGAACAACCTGACATCCCACAAAAATTGTAATATCCCCATGACTGTACCCAATATACTCTTTCATATCTCAAAATTCCTTGCAGACAACATTTCAGATAGTCACATCAAAACTTTTTGGTTTGTACTATCAATCAGACTGCGGACAAGTAAGTGTTTTGCCACTCCTCAAATTCTTCCTCAGAATGCCACTTGAAATTTAAAGCCTCCTCTACAAATTTCTTATATGAGGCGTACTTAACCATCAGTGGGTCCACCTCCTTTTCAAAAAATTCCAAAAAGCTCCTAGCTGAAATTATACTATCCATACAATTATTCAAAAGGTCAAAATTGTTTTCTCCACAAATATTGTCAATTTTTGTGATCAAAATGCTAGATGTATCAACTTTCCATTCTTTCAAATCTTTGACTACACCATTCTTGTCAATAATGTCTGCAATCATGGACTTGTCCATTTCTTTAAACCCTTTAAAACTTGCCCCAACCTTACTCTGCATAGTCTCTGGATAACCAATGAGTTCATGCATTTGTTTTGCAAGTTGGTATTCGGGTGCAATTGATGTTGGCACATGGCTATCAAATCTAGATATGGCATGCAAAGTCTTGAAAGTACTGTGCCTGGCTACCCATTTTTCAAATAATGGCTCAATCACTCCTTTATTCCTAGCAGCCATCATTATTGCTTCATGTGCAATAGAGTATAACTTCTGAACATTATTCATTTTCTTTAACATTTTAACACTTAGATGTGTTAATACAGAAGTAACCACAGTTCTAATCTTTTTCTCAGATCCAATCTTCTCTTGGACAAGACACTCCTCCAATTCTTTAATTTTGTCCTTTAATTTAATCATTTTTGAGAAACGTCTGCAGGTGACAACATGAGGGTTTCTTTGGGAGTAGAGGCAGAAGGAGAGGAAACAACAGGAGACACATCTGTAACTTGTTTTTGTTGAAACATCTTTTGCAATTGTGCAAAATCCTTCTGTAATTTATCATGAGCATTGAAAAGCTCATTATACTTATTCCTGTATTCCCTCAATTCTTCCTTTTCCCTCTCAGCTACTGCCAAGCCAAATTCTGCAGCAAATTTATTTACTCTAGCTGCCTCAACTCCTTCTGTATCAGGCACTCGCATGACAACCATTCCTCCCTTTATATTGGGAGTTGAACTTTTAGTTGTACCTCTCCTTGTACCTTGTGATAATGACCAAAATACTAATGCAGCATGGTCCTTACTATAAGCTAAGCCTTGCACTGCAGCTTTGACATCATTTTCTGTTTTATACACAGTGGTGTCTGATTTCCTCACTGCATCAAACACAAATGCATCAGCAATGTCCCATTCAGGTAACAACATGATGCCTGCATCAGTAACCATCTTTCTACCCTCTCAGGGGTAATGGCCTCAATTTCATTGTTCATTTTTTCTTTGATTTCTTCTTCTACAATTTTGGGGTCTTTATCTGGCATCTGCTCCTTTAGAGCATTAACCCTTGTATTATATTCATCCATCTTTAAACCCCACACAAATTGGATAAAAGCATTTTCTCTCACAAATGCATCATCAGAGATAAACTTATCAGATGCAGCTTTAGTTACCTCATTTACAACCTTTCCTTGAAGGGCCACAGGATCAATACTTCTTTGTGGAGCTGGGGCAGTAACTATAGACCCCTTCTGTATTTCTTCTTCAATGATTAACACTTTGCCTTGTTCTTGCAGTGCAATCAACTGTTCAGCAACCACCTGATCCTGTGTATCAACATCTTCAATATGCTGTGGTGAATCCTCTTCATCTAGTGCAATGAATTTTTCTTCCATTTTTACTCTTTTAAGGGGAGGAGCAGAAGATGAAGCCTCTTCCATTATTCTTTTACCCAATGCTTTCTCTGAAAGCACAAGCTGCTCCTCACTGTCCTCATCCTCCTCCCTTTCAGGACTACTCAGCCCATAAATGATATCACTAGGGGAGGGTTGATCATCATCAGAGGTCACATCCGACCTCTTTCTTATCTTCCTCTTTGGTGCATCAGATTCTTTGAAATCCCTCTTGAAATACCCCATTGCTTCATAGCCAATCACAAGGCCCTCTTCAGGTGGTCTAACTTCTAAGATCTCACCCTGGTCTATCACTTTATATCTAGGGTCTCTTCCACCCTTAGAAGAAACAAATAATTCCTGTGGGACTGATGCAATGTCAGCTCCCTTTTCTTCTGCTTCAATCCTCTCCCATTTTTCTTGGAGAGTGTCCACAGTTCCATTAAAACAATCCATCAAAGTTTGAATTCTCTTACCAAAAGGTACAATATCTTTGATTGGATCATAACCAGGCTCATTCACCTGAATCCTCTTAAGGAGCTTATCATAAGTTGTCAATTTTTCTTTTCTCACCTAAATAAAATTCATTTCTTATAACATCTTCAGGGTATTAAAATTCATGCAAATATTCTCCACTCCTGATCCTTTTCCTGAAAATTTTATAAAATCCTTCTGGATCACACTTCCTCGAATGAGAAACCCCCAACTGATATGGGTCCAGGACCTTATGCATGTGTGACCAACCTCCCTTCAAGATAGTAAAAAGATGTGCTACCATGCATTATGGGAACAAAGATCCTCTTCACTGACTTGCCAATTCAAGATCATGAATGCACCCCAACTGATAAATGAACTCAGCAACACCTATATATGTTGTCAATTGATAAGGCAACACATGGGGAGCACCAGGGAAACCATAAAGTCTGATGACTGTGGCAACATGGTATGGTATGACATCTGCCCAATTATGTGTGACCCCTAATTGTGGTGCTAGCTCCAAGGGTCTCAGCAACTCATGTAAACTAATAGGAATCCTTGGAGGATCCACTATCAACCTCCTTCTTTACCTTGAAGCAAAAAGATTATCAAATCTTACATAAGAAGCATCCATTCTGTCCCAAGATATTTCAAAGCTCCATAATTATACAGGCAGGGTAACACCATTTTCCTCTCTTGTTAGACTCAGTGTTTGACCAAAATAGTCTAGATGCTTAAATAGGAACATATGCATCAACATGGAGTACCAATAAAAGTAATGGTCTGCCTTCTTGTTTTTTATTCCAACCAAACCCTCATGGATCGTTTCTGCAACAAATGATGCAAAATCAAATAGCACAGTGTTGTTGTAATGCAAGATAATAATAGCCAAGTACATGAATAGGACAGGCATAATATCTTTAGGATGTAACCCTAATACTAGACATATAGAGTAAAAGGCATCACAGAAAACATCATTGAATGCCTTTATGTTGAAAGGCTCCTGAGTAAGTCTACCAATGAAAAATGCAGTAGTTCCAGCCTTAGCCATTAGGGTAGGGATAATCTTATTTCTGATATATACCCTATGCTTCAAATATGCTTCCTCCAGTTTTGAAAAATCAATGCTATCAGACTTGCTTTTAGAACTACTCAAGTCAAAAACCTCTTGAATTTCCTCTTTACAAATCCTTAATAGAATCTCCCCCTCATTGTCACAAACTACTCTCAATTCTGCATCATACTTAGCTGCGATTGTAGATAATAAATTTAAATCCATAAACACACCCGGGCACACCAATTTTCCTAAGTCAAACACCCATGAATTACTCATTGGGGTCTGCATATGCCTTTGTCCCCATGCCGTTAAGAACAATTGTAGAGCTTTGATAGGTATTTTGGCATCTATCAACCACCTAGACTTGTCATGTAAATCTGTACCTACTTCTGGTCCCTTCTTCATTTTATTAATTACTGATCTCTCATAAGTAGACTCAGAAAGTTGGTCCAGAATGTCATCATAAGGGTTCCTATCCATATACTCCGTTTTACTAGAGTGATGCATTTTGGGCGGCATTTTAATCAACTAACCCTAATACTGCGACTGAATTATAGACTAAAATTCACCCCACCACCCAGGAATACCTTAGAAATCAAATAGCAGAACAGAGAAGACTGAACTTACTCGTTTCTCGCAAGCCTCCAACCCTTTTTTCAAACACGACAATTTGCTTTGAAAACTCGCTCTACAATCTCTACTCAATGTAAATCCAATCATGGCACAATTCAACCGCTATGATTGAGTCAAAATCCAACGACCATGAGCTAGAACAACAGACCTAACAGCTTAGATGCCCACATCAGCATAGAAACAACGGCTAAACTTTCCCTTTGCTAACTCGCTAAGCATAAATTGCGAGCACTTCTCAATAGCGAGTTAGCGAAATGACCGTGGATCTACCAACCATACACCTCAACCGTCGATTCTCTTTCTACAAGTTGGTAACCCTTCAACCAAGCATCACCACCTTAAGATCTTGACACCTGTCTCCTTACAAGTCTAGTTCACGACCAAGTATGCACCTGTATAAACGGTCCCACCGCCACATCATAGCTATATCCATGTTGGGTCCACCACTCAGTCCGCTGCCCCTTAGAAAGTCAAACTTCACTGACTCGCTAAGAGTAAAGGCCTAGCACTTTCTCTTAGCGAGTTAGCGAAATACCATCATACCTTACAGATAGCCCGCCATGTACCCTTTAGAGCACAAAACTTTAGACTCTCATCACCTGGCGGTAACCAAAACATTAACTGTAACCACAAACCGCATCAAGACTAAGCTGGAGTCAACCCTTCGCTGACTCGCTAAGAGTAAAAGCCTAGCACTTTCTCTTAGCGAGTTAGCGAAGAATCGTAGATTTAACAAGATCCAACACTGATGATATTCCTAGACCCAATCACGACTTAAAATAATTTTAGGGACGAGGGCTTAGGAAAGAAAAGAACTGACGGGGCCAACTTAAAACACTTTAACGCACATGCAAAATTCGAGACTTAAGTGACAAAAAAGTAACACCAAAATATACCAAGGTTTTTTGCAAAATAATTTTCAAGTTTTATGCAAAGTCATTTTAGATGCACTTACGGTTTTACAAGGGTTTATTACATAGACCTAACAAGATTTTTTTTTTTTAACAAAGTCCAAACCTCAACATTTCAAGACGTGAGCAAATTCTAAATAATGGAACTATACCATTTTTTGGGGGCAAACCAAGACCTAAGGAAAACCAAATTTTCCATTTCCAACAGGGTCCTCTTCTCAGCTGATCACGCACGAGAAGGATGACCACCATGAAATTCCGATGCAGAAGTCTCCCGTCGGTTTGAGGATAATGGACTCGATGAGGTGTACATCACCGCAAGCCCATTCATTGCAATTCCTCTCTATAAGTGGCTACCGATATTTCATTCTGAAACTTTGTGTAATGGAAACCTTGATTCAAACCATATACTTTCACGCCTTCTCCGGGAAAGCATCCAAAATACTTGATATTTTCTTTGTGGTCTTTTGAAATCTTTAGTAGACACTTGTCGCGGTGCATTCTCCCTTTTATAATTAGTATGATGGCAAATCAATTTCAATCACCTCTTTTTTTATAATAATAATACTGTACAACATCCCATGCCCTAGTCGACGTGCCTGAATTAGCTTAGGAATTTGATAATTAAGACAAAATGGTATGAGGAATATGGTCGATCAGGAACTTAGAGTTTCGACATCCGCTGTTCCTTCAATATGTTGGCACAATTCTCAAATTTTTCATATACCTCAGAGAAAATTCATTCCTTTTGAATGATGATCAACATTTAGATGTTTTCTTTAGGGTTTTTTCCCTTGAATAATCTGTGGGTATGATGGAATTTTGGTATTTATCCTCTGAGAAAACCCTAAACCCTGAGGCCTAGGTCAAAACCAGGGTAAAACCTTGAGATATTGCATTTTTACCCTTAACGATCTAATTTTTCATTACCTTTTTCAGATGTAGATTATAAATTCTTGTCGCAGGCTCGCTAAGATCTTTGGCGGTTAGTGATTTAAACCGGCGAACCAGCGATTAGCGGACAAGGTGCCTGTTTTATAAAGCTTGCCGGCCCGCAGGTTTATCCGCAGTTAGTAAATCAACATTAACGAGTTGGCGATTCAATGCATAAAGAAAGTCTTCTCGCTAGCTCGCAGGACTCATGATGGATGATGCCAGCAAAAGCCGCGGGGCAGCGAAGATCTGACAAGTGGCTCTTTCTCATTGGTCAGATAATATTAATGTATAAAGGAAACAGAGCTCTGCGATCTTGCGAGCAGAAAGTAAGAGGTTATAAGGTTGCCAGCCCGCGGAAGAAAGAAAGAATATTCTCCTGCTGCTTGCGAGTTAGCGATTCAGTCTATTCGGGAACTCGCAGAGATGAAAAGAATATTCCATAAAAGCTTGGCGAGTTGTTGAGATCAAGACACGTCAATAGTTTATTTGCTTGATCTAATGGCCATCGCTTACTCGCTAGATATGAAGTGAGTTTAATATTTTAACCTGCGAGCCTGCGATTGTTCTTTATCGCTCCCTCGCCGAGATTAACCAGAGTTAAGGAAACATGTTGGCGAGTGCGCGATTCTCCTTATCGCCGGGTTGCTGAGAGTGGATCATGGTTAAGCTTTAAAGCTTTTTATCATCCGCCAGATGAAAGAAGATCAATGGTTGACGTTAACTCGCTAATCAAAAAGATAATCTTTTTATATGGATAGCGACTTAGCGATTGAAGCTTATCGCTTGATCGCTGAGAAGAAGAGAATAAGTTGTTTTAATGTTGCGGATTAGCAGAATGCAGCCACGTGGAATCACCACAGAAGGATTAATGGTTCTTGCTAACTCGCAGAGATTAACCTAAGTTTAAAAGAGATGCTCACGAATGGGCAATTTCTTTGATCGCCAGCTCACAGGGATCAAACTCAAAGTTAACATCTGGCTTCAATTTGTTTTGTTATCGCCAGATCACTACGGTTTCAAGATGTCAAGATTTCCAGCTTGCGATCTAGCGACAAGAGGAATTTTGGTGCTCGCCAGTTCGCAAGGATAAGCGGCGGTTAGTGAAAGGAAGTCTGTGGGACAACGATAGCTGTTGGATCAACTCTAAATCAACGATGGTCACTCGTTCGCTAATATTAACAAAGGTTAAGGATAAAAGTTGGCGAGTGAGCGAGTAAAGCCATTTCAAGTGCTCGCCAGATCGCGAAGGCAACTGTGGTTAAAAACAAAGGGGTTGCGAGCTGGCGCCTGAGGAGAAATGATAAGCTTGTCGTAGGCTCGCAGAGAAGATCGTGGTTAAGTAAAAAACCATTGTGAGGGTGCGAATCCTTTGATCGCAAGCTCGCCAGTGCAAAGCTAGGTTAAGTTAAAGAGGTTGAGAGCTTGCGGTGAGCCTTCTCGCCAGATCGCAGAGGTATGTCTTGATTAAAAGGTATTGGTTAAAAGAAAATTTGAGTTGCCAGGTGGCTAAAAGCTGCGAAAAGTGCTAAATTGATTATTTCTTCATGATGAAAACATAAATGCTTCCTTTATTAAATCTGGGCGGGATCCGTTGGAAGTTAAAATATGAATTTTCTATAGCTAAGCTGCAGTACAGAAAAGCTCTGCGTGTGATGAAACTAACTGCTGAAGTGATTGATTGTTTCCTGGCATTTACTCCATGAGTTATTGTAAAATCTATAAATGCCATTTCCATCATTGAAGTTTTCTTCCAAAGAGTTTGCAGTTGAAGAGATTTGAATTGCAGAGAAGGAGTTTTGAGCAAAGAGTTGAATTGTTCAGAGTTTCAGAGAAGTAGTTGCAGAAGATTACTTGCAGAGAATACATAAGCAAGATGAGTCAGCCTGAGTCTAGTGCCGCTGCAGCAAAAGGCGTGGAGAAGAAACAGAAAGAGCCAGGATATGCTGATGAATTCGTCAGAATGCTCAAGGGCACAGACAATTCATTGAAGGCTAAGGACACTATCTTCTGGATCCATCATTTGAGATTAGAAATCCAGAAACTCTGGGAAGGTCAGGTACTGACCTATTCTACTTTTTCTACAATAATAGAGATAAGAATGCTCCTATGAGTAATCCCTGGACAATGAATTTGGCAAAGTTGGTAGTTCCAGATGTTTTTGTTGATGTTGATTTGATAAAATCAATGGCTAGGCATTATGATCCTCTTACAAAAACTCTACGTAGGGAAGATATGACAGAATTTCTGAAACTAGATAGAAGAACCTTCAATGAGGTTTTCCAGATCACTTCTTCCTCTTCTACAACAATCAACATTGATCAATTGAAACAGTATTACCAGTCCCACAAATTGACCCCCAAGAGACATGACTTTCCCAGGCACATGCCTAAAGTCAATAAGAGATTTATCCCAATCCCAGATGCAGTGTCTGAGCCATTTGAATTGGATAAATTTATGTTCTATATGGAATACACCGTGTATGCTATTTGCAGGGTGCTGGGACTGGATTGTACAAATTCTGTCATGGGTTGGCTCTTATTGTTAGCCAAAAACATTCAGGATCCAGATGTCAATGTAGATTATGACTGGGTGGGGTATCTCATAGATGAGATGCATAGGGGTTTTATGACAATCAAAGAAGGAAAGAAAATGGAGTTCAAGCATTACTCCATCCTTATGCACATGATTCTATTCTATCACCATCAGCATATGAGCCCCCACATGGAGTTATATCAGGAGAATGAGTTTGGTGGGTTGAACCCAGTGCAGAGATGGACCAGAATTTGGGACACCTCTTTTGCAAGGGCTAGTTTTGTGTCCTTTGAGAACTGGATTGTATATCCAATCACTCAAATGCTGGGCTGGGAAATTCCCAGGATCCCTCTTGCATTCAAAATGCTAATAAGGCTAGCTCAATTTGTTAAAGTTGCTCAATTCCCCCACAATTTGGGAGACATTTATTTATTTGATGAAGTTACTGTGATAAGAGTTTTTGGGTGTCCACAGCCCCCACATATTCTACCTAGGTACTCACTCCTCGAATATTGTTTTTAGAATTTATTTGGCAAATAGGTATGGTGGACAAGGAGTATCTTGAAAGACCCAAAAAGGGCACATTTGTTCCTAGGATGTGGTGCATCTATGGATTTTACATTGGCAAGAAGGCCATCAACTCTGTCACCCAATTTTTGAACTACTACAAGCTCACCCCAGGTTTTATCAGACATTCTGACCCTGAGGGCTTCATTAAGACAACTTTTAAGAAGCTGATCCCATTTTCAAAAGATTCAGAAAAACTACATGAGCCTCTGGATGAAGAGGATGTGATTAGAAATATATTTGATCAAACAAAGTGTATTGAAAGAAGAAGAAAGGTGGCTGAGCTTAGGGAATTAGAAGCTCACAAAAAGGAATCTGATCCTAGCTTTACTTTCTTTCCTGATGCTACATCATACTTTGATAAAATTGAAAAAATGATATCTAACTATGATGTGTTGGTTGAGTAGCTGCCTTTTCCTCCAGGTTATGAAGGTATTCATGCAGATTATTCCTCTGATGAAGAAGCCTCCAGAGAAAGAGATGCTCAATTACTTGCTCATGAGACTGATGATGAAGCCGAAGTGGCTCAGACCTTAGACAAAGGGAAGCAAGTGATGGAACAAGGAGAATCTTCTGCTCCTTCTCAAAGAAACATCCTCAAGGCTCTTCTTCCTAGTAAGAGCAAGTATTTTCATCAGCTCAGGAAAGGCACGAGGAAAGAATGGGATAAGCCCATGGATGAAAACAGAGCCTTGGCTCTGATCAACAGTGCGGATGAAAGAGAATTGGAGAGCAATCAGATGCTTGAAGATGATTCCTTTATCCTACAGCCTGAATTCAAGGATTTCTTGTTGAGGCTAAAAAGAAAAGAGGTGGATAAAGAGTTGACCTTGGCTGGTGATAACGAGGAGGTGAAGCAACAAATAATTCAGAGGTTGCAAACCTATGATCCTGATAGTGAGCAAATCACAGTAGAAGAGGCTAGACTGCTAGTTAAGAGCAGTGGGATATTGCTGATGCCTGGTTGGGATCTGCAGTCCTCTTTCTTGATTGATCAAATAAGAAGTAGCCCAGACCCTCAATTCACTTCTGAATTTGAGCTGGATGGAGTGTTGAGTGGATCTGGATTTGATCCTAAATCCAAGTCTCTTGTTCTATGGACCGTTGCTCCTCCCAATAATAAGCCACATTTGCATGATATTGTGGGAGAGCAAAGAGGAAATGTGATGACATACACCATCCACAACACAAAGGATAATCAAGTGGCTCAGACCTTGCACCAATGGTCTAACTTGAATGTGGCCAAAACATAGCAATTATCTCAGAGATTAGCTGAAACATTCAATGCAGGTTTGGTAGTAGCCAGAAAATATGAGGAGATGATTGTGGAAGTGGGGGTTGTTAGGAAGGAAAATGTCAAGTTAAAAGAGCAACTAGCTGCACTTGAAATAAGAATTGCAGAATTAGAAACTAAAGAACCTGCATTAAAGCCAAATCTTGCAGAGGTTACTAAAGTACAAGTGATGGAAATAGATCAGCAAAAGGCTGATGATTATGAAAAAAGGATCAGAGATTTAGAATCTGGTAAAAATGATACTGCCCTTGATGCCTTGGTAAATATCATACAACATAGGATGCAGATCATTAAGACCAAAGGAGGGGTAATTTGTAATTACCATACCTCCATCAAACAAATGGAAGGTGATGTTGCTGGGATGATAGCAACTTTGGAAGTATTTCATGGGACATGGTCTGGAAGGACGACCTTACTGGAAAAAATGGAAGTGCTCATGGAGTACATAAAAGAACTGCCACAGAGCATCCCTGACGCTCTCAAGATAATAAAGGCAGTGGACTCTTCCCTCTCATACTTCAAGGGAAAGGACATCCAGATAAAGTCTAAGCTTGACTTATTTGGAGCTGGTTTTAGTCCTTATGTTCTTGTTATCTACACAGATCAAGGAGAGATAAAGACCTCAGAGGATTGGATAAATGAATTTGATACTCTACTGGCAAAAAGGGAGTTATTCATTTCTTCTGATGGTTCTTTGGATATGGGAAAATTCAATAAAGTCTTGGATGATATGTTCAAATTGGAAACTGATCTTGCTAAATTCATCACAGATTGTAGAACATTGACAGACTCCAAGTGGGAGAGGACCATAAAGCATTTAGAAAAGATTAAAGCATTCCAGTGGCCCACTGAAGATGAAATCAAGGTTTGGGAGGAGAGCACTCAGAGCAAGAAACGTAAAACTGCTGATGAGTCAGAATCTGAAGAAGAATGAGCCAGAGCACCTCAGCCAGAAGAAGAGGGAGAATAATTATTTGTGGGAATACTGTAAGTTAGTCGTGTGGCAGTCAGTATTTCATATTAAGAATCTTAGAAGTCATTCTGAATATCCTAGCCTTTGGTGTCTCATTCTTCTTAATTACAAAAGAATATCTGCTATGATTTAGCAATTTTTGTTTGTACTCAAATTTTCTCTTTTCTGGTCATCCTAAGCTTGTCGCATTCTGTTCAAACCAGAATTCCATATTGACCAGAAAATGTTAGGGATTAGCAATCAGATTTCAGATGTTACTGTAATGCCCAAAATTTACTGCCAAAAAAATGTACATTTTTTTTTTAAAGGGTTAATTAATTGAGTGCAGTTATCTTACTAACATGGCTTAATAACATTTAAGGTTGATAATCAAATCTAAATAATAATAAATTATTCATAGGGCAATGAATTAAAATTCATTCCCTAAGTGTACTATAGTCTCGATTTATTAATTGGTCAACTTAGAATGACCCTAAGGCACTAACCGGGCACCTCCTCGAATTGTGTGCCATCTGACTTTAGACCTACCAAATATTTCTAGGTCAAAATTATTATAATTGAAATTACGTAACTTGATTGAATGATTGGATAATAACATTAAAATGTTATTAAAGCATTAAAATTTAAAGACATGCCCGTTGCCTTGATAAGCGTGCCAATTAGGTTTAAGAATACCCACATGATGAATATTTAGTTTAACTCCACTAAAGGTAGATATAGTTTCGATTAATCGATCATGTATAATTAAACGTTAATTAATTTTTTTGCTTTTTCCATACTAGTGTAATAATTAATTTAACTACATACGTTGTCTTGATAAATGTGCACGTTTGCTAAATGATGAAATGGTCTATTAAGTGGTCCTCCATCAGGTAAAACATTTTCAACTTTAAACATCTAAACATTATCATTATTTAATTAAATTATTTTCAATTTAATATCTAACCTAAAAATTTTAAGGCACCTTATTATATTAATTTAATAAAGGCCCACATATTACCCTTGTTATGCGTGTACCATAATTCGGGTATTGAGGGCTCACCAAAATGAATAGATCGTTCACCAATTTACAGATTGGTCCCATTGCACTCGTTTATCTGATACCACTTTAATATTTAGGCTATTGAATTAGTTATAAAAATTGAATTTCCTATATAATGATATTGCAAATATCAAAATGGGATTTGCAAGAGAGGCGGGTCGGACTCATGACCCCTTGCATCTCCTAAATACTACCTCTCCTCCTCTATCCTTTCTTCCCAAGGACACACTTGGAATTGTAGATGTACTAATTAGTACAAATACACCTCCCAAGACAAATTCGAATCTTAAGAAATTCATTTCTCCTTTTTCCCTCCCCAAATGGAAAAAGTCAACCTAAAGTGCATTTGATAATGTGTTGAGGTCCATTTTGAATGTGACCTATTTTTATTATATTCATTTCTAACCCTAATCTTATTATCATTACTATTTCATTTCATTTCTAACCCTAGTTTTCTATTTTCTTTCATTCTTGTTCTTCCATTTCTGGTTTGTTTGCAGGTTGCAGAAGAGGTCAGGGTATGAAGACAAGGGTAAATATACACAAGTGTATATATATATATATATACGGGTGTGAGAGATTGCAGTGCATAATATGATGGCACGTCACACCCCTGTCCTCCGCGCGCGCTGGGACAGTTTCCCGTTTTTGGGGGCCGCGACAAGGGTTTACATCGGCGAGGTGTTTGGAGGGAGGGCGGTCTAGTTGAAGCGCAGAGCGCTTTGATTAAGGAAAGGGGGTTGAGGTGGGGGCGGCACAGACACCCCACTCCCCTCCCTCACTTACGCGAGGGATGGGGAGTGGGGGAGGCTGTGAGCCTCCCTCTCCCCCATACATTTGTAGTCCCGTCGCTGGCGCGACTCAAAAAAAGACCCTCTGTTTTCTTTTTTTTAAAAGAATTAACAGCACACTTCAAAACGCATGGGTTCATTCCCAAATTTCTTTTTATCATTATTTTTAGAAGGTACTATATATATATATATATATATATAAGAAAGTTGCCTATGCAGTTGCCTATGCAGAATTATATTATGCTAAAACAGCATTTATATCATGTAAGGAAAGTTGCTTAAACAATAAAATATTTCTTTATTAATCAGCACCAAAAATTAAGGTGATGATCCTCATAAGGCAGGGGTCCCATGCAGGGGGCTTGGGCTCTATTTTGGATCCCAAGCATTTCAAAGAAAAGAAGAAGCTCAAAGAAAAGCAAAATGAAAAAAAAATAGAGAGATAATGGTCTCAATATCTAATATGTAGATCTAGATATATACAATTGATTTCAAAAATAATCTATCTGATACAGCAATTCCATCTCTTAGCTTTCTAGCCTGAACGACCAACAAAGGAACAAATTGACCGTTGGTATTGATTGCACCATCCAAAGCAAAGAGCTCCCGAACAGGAGAACTGATTTTCTGCTCCATAATCTTTGAAATAGCTTCCTGTTGCTTTAGTTGTTTCTTCCATTAACTTACTCCAAATTCTAGATTAACGTAGAGGATTTGAATTGTACCATTTCCTCTGACATATTTGAGTAAACGTTTATCAAAGCCCTTTACATTTGCCTCATTAAGAAGGACAAACTGCTTGCGAAATTGGGCAATGTCTAAACAGCAAACTCAAACGTATATCTTCTGTGCAAAATAATAGTAAACAAAATCAATGAATTAATGTGGTTAAGTTCAACACGAGGCATTTTCCGTAACATCCAGCAGAGATTGACAAATTAGCAGTATTTTAGACCTTTGACGAGCTTCACAGTTCACGACGTGACCAGCGAAATTTTTCAACTATCTTTCGTGCTTTGTTTGCGCTTCCATCGTAAACCAGTTTTCCAACACCGCTTTCCTATTTTTTTTTGCGTACTGGTTTCTAGCACACCTCTGTTGAAAGTAAATTTGCAAACCCAAAAAACTAATAATCAACTAAAACAGAACAGAACAATAAAAGATCAAGAAAATAAACACAGACACAGAGACACCAAATTTATAGTGGTTCATCCAGCTATTCTGGATTACATCCACTTTACAAGCAGGGCCAATATCTCTATTGATAATAAAATCTGAATACAATACAATAGCAGTTCGCAGCTCATAGCATATACAATGCATGGTCAAGCATCTACGAAAAACAGAGAAAGAGCGGTTACAAACAACGGTGATTGGGCTTCACAGTTGTCTCTGCAGAACCGTTACATTTCATATTCTGCAGAACCGTTACAACCTCTTACCCTAATAAATTAAGAGGGTACTCCACGACATTGCTGAAGTTGCAAGATCATTGGATGTGCCTCTTTTTCACAAATCTCCAACCTACGAATTCATTCTCATAGCTGCAATTAAAATGTAATGATCTTATTGCAGACTTGATATGCTTGCATGAACTTTGATGCTACAGGAATGAAATGCAACTATTTTACTGAACGTTTCCAGCCCGGCCATTGTGTTGATACGAATGCCATTTGCACGTTCGTTGCAAGTCTGTTCCCTTTTTCTTTCAACTGCTAAAAGACTTTAGTTGTAACGGAAGGTTTTTTAAATTGCCATAACGTCTCTGCCAGCCTTATTAATCTGATTTTGGTTTTCCGTATATTTATTGATTCGTACGTGTTATTCGTTGAGAGCATAACAGTCTAATGTGAGAGCGTGGCAGGATAAGAAGGATTGAATCCATGCAATATGAGACACTTGGATATGTTGTTGGGCTATTCTCCTACACGTATTAATCCTATTACATTAAAAATAGGCCAATGCATTCAAGATCACCATGGACTACGGAAGAAATGATCATAAAGAATGAAAACTAGATTATTTTACAATATTTTATAATATGTAATTTCTTTATCAAATTAAATTAAACTTTTCTAACAAACAGAAAATTCAGTTTGAATTTTAAATTTTATTTATGAAAAGTATTAACAAATTTTTGTTAATAATTAAGTTTATTTGTTTCTATTTGCTTTCTTTTCTAATAGATTAAACAAATTAAATTAAACTTTTCTAACAAACAGAAAATTTAGTTTGAATTTTAAATTTTATTTATGAAAAGTATTAACAAATTTCTGTTAATAATTAAGTTTATTTGTTTCTATTTGCTTAAATTAAACTTTTCTAACAAACAGAAAATTCAGTTTGAATTTTAAATTTTATTTATGAAAAGTATTAATAAATTTATGTTAATAATTAAGTTTATTTGTTTCTATTTGCTTTCTTTTCTAATAGATTAAACATCATTGAACTATTAAAATTAAAATTCAATTATTTTTTATAATTGTTATAATCTTTATTTTGTATAGTTGATTTTGTAAATATATCCATAAATTTTTTTTATAGTTGTTATAATCTTTATTTTGTATAGTTGATTTTGTAAGTATATCCATAAATTTTTGGAAGTTTGTACATATAATATCCATTGGGGAAAAAGCCCGTGACTTGATAAGACAAGTGGACAAAGACCAGCAAAGTATTGATTTTTTCTGCGGGTATGGGCGATTGTTTAGGGAAGTTCTCTGGTTTTATTTTTCTTAAGTATTATTTAAATATTAAGAGTGTTTATTAAAGATGGGTTAATGAGAGTGATTTAAAAATTATGAAGTTGGGTTTTTGATAAAATAGTATATAATTTGATATATTGCATAAAATACTGTTTATCTAATAGAGAGTAAAGTTAATGAAAAAGAGCGCCATCTCCTTAAGTAATTTTATTCTGATTTTTATATTGATCATTAAATAGAGTCAATAATACATAGTCAATGCATATGAATGTTCTTTGCATGTTGATTTTACAAAGAGCTTGCCATTATAATTTTTAGGAAATTGTTTTATTTTTAAAAGAATTTATGGAAAATATTTTTTATAAAGTTTTAGATGAAATTTGAAGGATGAGGTGTTAGATGAAATTTAAAGGATGAGCTATTATCTTTAAGTTGTATACTTGATACTAGTAAGTTGGAAAATTAAGAATAGTTGCTTCTTAAATACATAAATGATTTTAAGCATTTATTTAGTTAATGAAGGGTAGAAAAATTTAATTTGCAATATTTAGACAAAGATTTAATTTACTGACCTATATTTTTGTGAGTAGGGGTTCACATGAATTGATCTCTAATGAGAATGAATGGCCTACTTAACACATTGCGTCTAGGTGATGCTCACCATAGTATAGTATCAAGACTTTTCGGGTAGTTCATCTTAGTTGTCTTATAATTCAAGTACACTAAAACATATAACATTTCTTCCATTGTTAATCACCCCCATTCAACTTGCTATCTCATTTGCAAAACTCTCAACAAACTAAAATATTTTGAAAAATGCTTTCACCTCTTAAAATTCAAATTATTATTTAAGAACTTAAGAAATGTGTGAAATTAGTTTGAGCACTACTTAATCTTATCCCTTACCTTCATTTGCAAAACATTCAACAAACTGAAATACTCCTAAAATTTTGACGACCACCCTTAAACATCACACACTAAGGGAAAAATTAAGCTTGGAAAAAATAAGTCAATTTTGACTATTTAACACTTTTAGCTTAGGACTGAAGCCTTAGTGTGTGATGTTTAAGCCGTCTGAAAGTTGACTTGTTATTTAAGAACTCTAAAAATGTATGAACTACTCGATCTTATCCCTTACCCTCGTTAATAAAATTTTTAAAAACTGAAATCTTTGAAAATACCTTTACTATTAAAATTCAACTTATTATTTAAAAACAAAAAAATAGTGTGAAATTAGTTTAACTACTTAATCTTATATCTTACTTTTGCTCTTTACGTAATACTAATCTATAGTAGCATAAATATTTTCCCTTACCTCATTTACTAAACTTTCTAACAAACTGAAATACTCGGAAAAATATTTCTACTTGTTAAAATCCCACTAATTGTTGAAGAACTTTGAGAAATGTTTTGATTTTCCGTGTGTCTTACGCCGTGAAGTGAGAATGTTGTGTCATCCTTCTGCAGATGCCGGTTTCGGTGGTTGTCGATGTCTGCTTCATTTTGTTTTCATTGTTTGATGGTTGTTTTGTCTTGCAAAGGTTTGACATCTCACATTTGCAGTGAAAATCGTTATCCTAGGAGATGGGGAGGGGCCCACATGAATGAGGGGAACTCGACCACCATTGTTGTTCAAACAAAAAATGCTTTTCATATTTCTGTGAGCTCTCTCTAAATTTTCCCCAATTCGTTGGCCGAAACTGGATAACCATTTCAGGGCTCAACTTTGGTGTATAAAATCCTATTGGGAAAGCACTATATTCAGTTGGAAAATGACGAGAAAGATACATCTATTTGATAAAGTGGAAGAAATGGCAGAAGTTGTGGATGATAGTAAACAGAGGAAAATTATGGTGGTCGTGGATGAGATCAAGGAAAGCATGTATGCGCTTTCTTGGGCTCTCAATTTCCTCTTTGTTGCCAATGGGGGAGCCAATTTGCAGGCAAAGGACACCTTTATTCTTCTTCACGCTCGGCCCCTTCCTAGGGTTTGCACTCCTAGCAATGGCACAGGTGCTACTGCTGATCATATTAAATACCCTGTTCCATAATCTTCATTAATTGGTTTTCCTCTCTGCTTATTCAATTGTTCTGAACAGGATGTTTAATGTTGTTGTTGTCAGGTTACATATTCACATCTGATATTATGCAACCCATGGAGAGGTACCAGAACAACATCACCGAGAACGTACTGGAGAAGGCCAAATGCATTTGCACTGGGAAAAATGTAGGCTATAATGGGGCCATCCCTATCTTCTGTGACCGCGTCATACAAGGAAATGCAGATGTGGGGCTTCTAATTTTGGAATAATACATTAGTTTAAAAGTTAAAGTTAATTATATATAATGGTTCATGATAGTAAATCAAGTTATTTATTAAGCTTGTTATTAATTTATTTTTTTTCCTTTACTCATTTTATTAAAATTTAGGATTGAAAGTATTTATATTGAGGTTATTTTTAAATATAATTTTAAGCTTATATTAAGATTATTTAAAAAAATTATATTAAGGTTATTTTTTTATATGTTCAAATAAGGGAGAGAAACCATGAGAGTATCTGGGCACAAGAAGATAATATTATGTAGAAAATGGCTTGAAGTCACTTCACTTTCTATGCATTTCCATGATATTTGTTCTATATATGAGGCCCTAATGAGTTACGTTTCTGCATCTCCTAAAGTTCATCTGATAAAGATATTTTGAAGGAAGAGGATGATATTATAAACACCTTTCCTAATGTCACTCTACCATTTCTACATCAAAATGAAATTCTTTTGCCTCTTGATGAGTACCACACAAATATATTAAACAATACCTTTTGGAGAATAAAGAAGATAAAAAATATTAAATTCTCTTTTAAGAATTTTCTAAAAAATTGAAAACCAAAGGATGTGAATTGTTTGTTTTACCATTATTTTTCTTATTCTTGCTCATTATAATGTATTTAGAAAACTTGTTCAGGATTATGTCTAACAATGTTACATTCCTTAGTAGAAATGTTATGCGCTCACAATCCCTTCATCTTCTATCGGCTTAACCCTTGCACCCTTAAATGTGCAAGTGCTAGTTTATTTAAGTTTTCGTTCTTTACCTCGGAAAGAAATGCGTAAGACCAAATTCGTAGAAGCCAAGTATTGCCGGTAGTTACCCGTACAAAATAACATTTTTTATTTGTGTTCTCCACAAATTTTGGAATCGGAAGATCAGTTTTAATTGCTATTAATTAGCATAACATTGCAAAATTGCTCCTAAAATTAATCCGTAGCCCCCGCTGAGAAAATTAATGAGCATTGATTTTCGTAAACCCGGACCAGTCACATTAGCTTTCCAGAATCATTATTAGCATAAGCGTAAGCCGTCAAGAAAAAATCATCTGAAAAATCCATTTTCCAAGCAATACGTCAACGCATTTGCTTATGTTCAGCGCCTTAACCAGAAATTGCAGGTTAAATTCCCGGACGGGATTCAATGTTTTCACTGTATTGGATTAACCAGAAAATGAAGTTTAACAGCTCTGGTCCCTGCTGCTGCAGACTTTTTACAATTGGTTAATTCATTTGTTTAAGCAGCAGAATTTGTTCTGAATTGTTATCGTATACAGAGCAATTCTTTCTCTGATGACGAGTCCTACAGTTTGGCTCAAAACATTCTCTCTTGATATTGAAGCTTATAAAATTAAGACTCAAAAGATTAGAAAATATCATTTCTGAAAATTCGTAGTCAAATACAATATTTTTGACCTGCATGCACATTTTTTTTCGACTCTAACCAGAGATTGCAGTTTAACAGTTCAAATTAATGCCGCTTCAAAATTAATAAGTTAGTTGATACAATTGTTTAAGCAGCAGAAATTGTTCCGAATTGTTATTGTATTCAGAGAAATTCTTTCTTCTCTGATGACCGAGTCCTGTAATTTGGCTCAAAGCGTTCTCCTTTGAAATTGAAGCTAGACTCAGAAAGATTAGACAAGATCATTTCCTTAAATTCATCACACAACCTAGTCAGATGCAATTGTTTAAGCAGCAGAATTTGTTCTGAATTGTTATTGTATGCAGAGAAATTATTTCTACTTTAATCACTAAGTCCTGTAATTTGGCTCAAAGCGTTCTCTCTTGAAATTGAAGCTCATAAATTTTAGACTCGGAAAGATTAGAAAAGATAATTTCTATAAATTCATCAGACAACCTAGTCAAATACAATATTATTCACCTACATACCGAAGATTTTTTTTCTCTGACTCTATTCGTTTGAGGGATGAATTCAAATATCGTCCACACTAATGCACCCTTTCTGTAATCAAACAAATTTCATCCGCAAGGAGAACAAATTGTCTACTACAATAATTTTCATGAAAAAGCTTTTAACAGTCAACTAAATCCTCAACTGACAAGACATTTTCATCCAACAAATTTCAATTACAAGGAGAACAAATTGTCTATTACAATAATTTTCATGAAATTTCTTGAACAGTCAACTAAATCCTCAACTAACAAACAACATTTTCATCACAAGAAAATTTCATTTACAGGGATCACAAATTGTGCATTACAATAATTTTCATAAAATTCTTTTAACAGTCAACTAAATCCTCAACTAACAGACAACATTTTCATCAAACAAATTTCATAAACAAGGATCACAAATTATCTATTACAATAATTTTCATGAAAAATCTTTAACAGGCAACTAAATTCTCGACTAACAGAAAACATTTTCATCAAACAAATTTCATTTACAAGGAGAACAAATCGTCCATTACAACAATTTTCATGAGAAATCTTTAAAATTCAACTAACGGACAACATTTTCATCAAACAAACGTTTCAGGGACAAATATTTTCTCAATCAAACGTTTCAGAGGCAAATATTCAGCCCTGAAGCAGAATTAGCAGCAGAAATCTCAAAGATCAAACAGCATAACGAAAAAGAAATTCAAGATTATGATTCGGTGAGCAGCATGTACCTGCGAAAAGGCTTCAGGCGAGGTGTAAAGAAATCGACCAGTGATGGAGAGGGTCCGGAGCGGAAAGGGGAATTTTGACTGTCCCTGCAAAACAGAAAAGACTATTTAACTTTCCCGCTGTGGGGAAGGGAAGGGGAAGTAGTTGCCACTTGCCAACACATCTTAAAATCTTGCAGTAAGATAAGGGCCCGTTTGGTACATGGAATATGAGTCCGAATTCCGGAATACCATTTTCTGAATATTGTCTTCGATGTTTGTGTCCATCTAAATAAGTTGGAATTGGAATTTCGGAATTTCAATTTTGCCCACAAAATGGGCATTCCGTCTTCCACTTAAAAGGTGGAATTGGAATTAGAGGCTCATATTCCCATTTTCGTATGCCAATTTTTAAAACTGTCGGGTCCGCGTGCAAAGATAACTTTTTGACGTCCACCTTTTGACCTTTCATTTTCACCGTGTCTTGGGATAATTTTGGAGCTCCCGCTTGGTTTTCATAGCACTCTGCGACCACTCTCTGCAACACGTTTTCACCGCTCTCGTCTGCAACTTGACTGCTCTCTGCAACACGTTTTCACCGCTCTCTGGACACTTTCTCCCGCATTATTTCCTCACGTGGGAGCTTCGTTGTCAGGTAAGTCGGGACACTTTCTACCGCATTATTTCCTCTTCGCTCTATCACCTTCCTGACCCTAGGGTTTGAAGGTGTTCAGTGAGAAATGTTTGATATTAAAAATGCCCTGTTTACGTCTGAGATCATTTGGATTACTACAAGGGTTTTGAATAGAAGGGTTGAGATCGTAAGGAGGATGATTTGGCCAACTGTCTTTTAGATCTTCTCCATTAGTTCTCCAGCTCACCAAATGATCCCTATCTTCTAAACTGCCATAAACCCCTTTATTCCAAGCTCATAGCCCATGTGACAAATGATTTGAAGAGGATTAACTAAAACTTCTTTGGTGGCTGCTCTTATGCTGTGCTAAAACTTTAGATTGACTACTTGGCTATTCTTATGAGTTTTAATCCCTGTATCACTCTTTACATGACCCCTTAAATCATCGTTAGTCAACACAGAGCCTTCTCACAGTCATACCTAACCTGTGATAAGGCTCTCACTTTCTTTTGCTACAAATGAATCTTCTATGTATTGTCATTCAAGGATCCAATGTATGTGTTGCCTTGTACCCTATCCTTTGTGATCTCTAGTCTTCATTCTGTTATGAACAAGGTCATTGTTATATTACTGCTGCTTGCACTCGTGTTTATGGACTGACCTCTTATGACCCACTAACACAAAGACTGTCATTTCTAGCCATAACCTCTTTGTAGGATTGTGCTCTAATCTAAGGTATATCTTCTTTTGGTCATACCCAAGGACAATGTTCTCATTGCCACTGTCACTCAATGGCTTTGAAGAGAATTCCTTCCATACCCAATCCTGTCACCTCTTTTAAATGTATCAATGCCTTTCGAACTATGTCATTCTTGCATCATTGTAAGTATCATGTTGGGTCTGGCATAGTTATGGCTTTTGGACTGATCTTTGTCTTTATGATAGATTGTCCCTTTTAATGGTTTTCCTTTTGACCCATATGTTCATATCTTACACTTCTAAAATTGTGCATGGATTCTATCACTTTCATCAAGTATTCTTACACTTCTTTTGCTTGTGGTTTGAAGGTTGTTACCCTCCATACTTAATTGGAGGAAGGTTTATACCTCCAAACTCTCTAATTGGTTTGTAGCACAATTTACTCTTTTTTAATCCTTAATGCATCTATCCTTTCAAGGTTCTAGACACAGTCAATTACTGTTATCTTCAATAGACTTTTGTCCACAACTCGCTATCACTCCAGCAACAAAATATTTATGACTATGAACCTCTCATGCAGGTCTATCACACTTTCATGAAATTATTATGCCTTTAATTATTACAGAATAGTACTGTGGCATGTGAACAAGCTTCTCAGAATAGATATGTGAAAATTGGCAATCGTAAATAATCAATGTAACTCGCTACTATTCTCTTTTCATTTGTATTCTAAACCTGTATTCTCCACAGTCATACGGTCTAAAGAGCACTATCAGCAACTATTTGATGTTTGCTATGATTTTGTTTGGTTCATTCCATGAACATCTCTATTTTAGGTCCTCATAGATTGTCGTGAATTTGATGACAGTCTTCTTCACTCTTTTCAAGCCACTATCCACATCATCATGCATAACACTATCATTCTCCCATGCTCTCTCCATGACAGGTTCATAAAGCTTACTCCTCTTCTCCATGTCTATCATCATAGAGGACTGTTCTTTTGACATGACTACCAACGTTTGTCATCCTTTAAATGGCTATTGCTATCACACATTGCTTCTTGGCACTGTTATGTGGTCATAGCCTTAGGTAGATTATCCATTAGACTATGTTCTTGCATTAGATTTGCCCCAACCCATTGTTCATTACTGTCTCTGTTAAGATAAGATGATTGTCATCGTACTATCATTCACTGTCCTTTAGAATGTCACACCATCTTTACTCACAAATTTTGAGTTTTTCAATAATCTAATGTGTCTTTTTTATAAATGGGGTTGCAAGTCAAGGGGCTTAACCTCGGAGGAAATTCTATGGTTAAGCGTTGAGCTCGATTAGTCCTGGGATGGGTGACCTTCCAAGAAGTTCGGATGTTTCACATCTCCGAGCATCACCTAAATGCAACGAGTGTTAAGTGTTCCATTCATTCTCATGATAGATGGGTTCTTGTGAACAAATATGGCAACTTTAAATTAGGTAGGAAACAATCTCACCTAGACTTGGAAATGTTTTAATGTATTAAACAAAAGAACGGTAGCAACTATTGTGTGTCAAATTCCTTATCCACTGCATAAGAAAACTCAAAAAGTTCCCGCTCAACTCCAGTTAAAGGATTAAGAATAACTGTTAATAAAATGAGATGATATACAAAATGGGGGCATTCCATAATCAGGATATGCAGATGATACAATGTAAGCTTTCCTTTACCAGTCATACAATAAAAAATAATGTGTATGGCTTTTCAAAAGATGCCAATTAAAATAAAAAATAGATTAAGGGAATGTTCCTTTCTGTATGGATATGGATACACACAACAGCAAGCCATAATGTTTGAGCAATGTAGTATTTTAGAACGGTATCCCCAACCCCATAGTGGATTTACAGTGAGCATAGATAGGAGATCGTCAACCCACCAGTCTCCCCATTAAAAAAAAATTCGGTATTTGGTATTGCATAGTATTGGTACATTCTCCTGATCAACAATTCTGGAAGATACATATCCTTTCCGGAAAGGCAATAGCCATTAAAAAAACATGGCTATTGCCTTTCCGCTCTGATTTGGGAGTGAAAATATGCATATAAAAGAATGATAGGCTACACTCTATAATGCCCAAAGAAGAGAGAGGCTTCACCGTTGCTTTTTGCATATGCTTTCCTTCTCACTTCCATCCCTTTTGCTTTATATTAGGTTGTAAGGCAATTAGGTGACCCTAACAAACATCATTTGCTTGCATTTACAAATGCCATTTGTCTACCTCATTTGCCTAATAAAAGAAAAGCAAAATCCACTTTTCATGTAGGATTATTTACCCTAAACCCTTATTTTGGGTACTTTTTATTTATCTTCTTTTTTATATCATTTTGTGTGAGTGTTCATTTTTGTTGATCATTTAAATTTGAACTTAACTCCTTTCAAATAAATTTCAACTTTCAATTCATTCATTCATTCTCGTGTTGAAGTCAAATTTACAAGTGTATAAATGACTCGGTTTAGTTTCAAAATAAACATGGTTCTCATGTTTGAAAGTTCGTATTGTATAAGAAGCTCAAAACAATTCATTTCCCATCAATCATTCTAATCATTTCCTACACCAAAGCATTCAAATTGTGTGCTTAAGTCAAGTGTAAAAGAACATCACCTCTAGATCATTTCATTGATTCAGTGTTCCCTTTGCACCAATTTTAATTGATTTAGCACTCCTCTTGATCCCTTTTTAGTTGACCTTTACAAATTGAATTAACATCTCCTTAAAATATTTATGCAAAATAATTACATTTTAGAACTATGGTAGAGAATATTGTCATAGTAACTTTATTGATAGAGAGACATCTAATTCAGTCGAGCTTCCTCAATTTTATATATAATTTGTTATGGACTGTTTTTCATTTTGGAGTATCGATCGAATGAGAAAGTTGGCTACATATAGAGGTCCCTTTTAAAGTCTTTATAGTTAGAAAGTCGGGTAAGATCATGTACTACCAAACTGGTTTGAAACTTCAAGATGGTCACTAATACTTGGCAACGTCTTCAATCAGCATTCTCACACCAATATACTTGGCAACGTATGATATGCAACTTCTTTATTTGATTGATCACTGTCATTTCATTGTTATTGATGACAACTTTACCATAAAAGACCACTATCCAATTAATGTGCTTGTTCACTATTACAAGGCCTTTGTTCTGGTTCATATTCAACTGGTCATATGCACCTTCTCTTTGTCATTCATAGCCTCATGTCTTTTCATTTCTGTTGTCTTCACTCATTGGTTATCGAATTTTCATTCCCTTGCATGTTCTTCATTGTCCTTTTATCTTCAATATTGCTTTGAACACATGCACTTTGACCATCACGGTCTCTTTCAAGCTTGTATACCTTTACTGATTATGCATTATAGTTGGGTGTTTTCTTATGTTGTTTGGTGATTGTTTTGTTGGTATGTTTAGGTAATTGATGGATCTCACTGATGATATTGAACTTGGAGGACAATTTATGAGGATGAGAAGACTCCTGCCTGTTGTTGTAGTTCTTCTTGCCACCCTTGTCGCAACAATAGCAGTGTCTGTAAAAGAAGGTAGTCGAAATATGCGTAAGCGGAAAAGAGATGTAATTCCTTTTTATAAGCGTATTATCAACTCCAATGAGACAGATTGCTTTGACCAAATACGCATGAGTAGACGATCCTTCTTTAAACTAGCCAATATTTTAAGGCAAAAGGAAAGCATCAGAGATACATAAATCCTCGCATTAGAAGAACAATTAGTCATGTTCCTCCATACTCTTGGCCACAATATGAGGAATCGTAAGATTTCCCATAACTTTGGGCACTCCGAAGAGACGGTAAGCCGATACTTCCACAAGGTCTTGAAGGCTATCTTAGCGCTCCATTCGGATTATTTTATACCCCCTAGTCCAAACACTCCTCGGGAAATCAGTGGGAAGACCCGTTTTGATCCATACTTCAAGGTATATCTCCCAGTGGATCAAATTTTTTTGATTGAGTTGTAATCCTATTATCGTGTGTTCATTAGATTATGATTTTTCTGACTACAAGATTGTGTGGGAGCAATTGATGGATCCTATATACCAGTCACTGCGGATGTCAACATGCAACCTAAATATCGCAATAGAAAAGGCAACTTGTTGCAGAATGTTATGGGAGTGTGTTCATTTGATTATAAGTTTCAATACATCCTTACTGGTTGGGAAGAGTCTGCTGCAGATAGCCGTGTTCTAACTTCAGCTCTATCTAGAGTAGATGAACTAGTAGTTCCCCCAAGTTTGTAAAATATGATTATGTTATTGAAGCCTACGAAAAATAAGACAATGTTATAACAATGACAATTTGTTTTGTTTAGGTAAATATTATTTGGTCGATGTTGGATATCCAAACATAATTGGATTTCTCGCACCTTATTGGTGCACGCGCTACCACCTAAAGGAGTTTTCAAGAGCAAACCCAATAAACACCCCAGAAGAGTTGTTTAATCATCGACACTCCTCGCTCAAGAATGTAATAGAGCATACATTTGGGATTTTGAAGTAGCATTTTCCTATCTTGAAGCATGCAACATCTTATCAAATCAAGACACAGACAAAGATTGTTTTGGCATGTTGCATACTTCACAACTTCATTACGATAGAGGACGACCTTCCATCCAAGGTAGAATTTGAAGAGGAAGATGGTCATGATCGGATAGATGTACCAGTGCTTGAGACATATGGGTTGAGCCAATGTGAAAGAGATGATTGGGGGAAATTTCGAGATGAAATAGCAAGAAGGATGTAGGAAGACTATAGATCTCGCTCTTAGTTGGTTGAATAACTACTATGGCAATGTTTAAACTTTAATGTGAGATTTCATAAATTTCACAAACTGATATTATATATTAAAGTTGTTACGGCATATGAAGTGTTGTCATGCTATATTCAATGTTGTTATATTTAATGTTGTCATGTTATATTTAATATTGTCATGTCATGTTTAATGTTATATTTAATGTTTACATCTACGTATATGCCTGTTTGCATCTGTTTACATTGCAATTGACAAGTCATCCCTAACTTAGATTTAGATCTGATCATCAACATTGCGTTATGACATATTGTAGAGTTGTGTTATATTCAATGTTATATTTAATGTTGTCATGTTATATTTAATATTTTCATGTTATGTTTAATGTTGTTATATTTAATGTTTACATCTACTTATATGCCTCTTTGCATTTGTTTACATTGCAATTGACAAGTCATCCCTAACTTAGATTTAGATCTGATCATCAACATTACGTTATGACATATTATAGAGTTGTCGTGTTATATTCAATGTTATATTTAATGTTCTCACGTTATATTTAATATTTTCATGTTATGTTTAATGTTGTTATATTTAATGTTTACATCTACTTATATGCCTCTTTGCATCTGTTTACATTGCAATTGCGTTATGACATATTTAGTGCTGTCAAAAGAAGTGGGCAACTCATGTTGTGTGTGCCTCAGGTATGTCTACGGATGTACATATGAACATGGATGTTGAGGTTGAAGTGATACATCCATCTTCTTCTTCCAAGAAGGTATTCTGGACCAAAGAAATGGAACGCAAGTTGCTAGACTTGCTACAGGAGCAAGTGCAGCTTGGTAAAAAAGCTGATGGCAGTTTCAAGAAAGAGGCTTGGACCGCCATTGAAAGGAGGTTCAATAATGAGTTGAATATGAAGCTATCCAAGGATAACTTCAAGAACAAGCTGAAAACTTGGAAGCAAGGCTACAGGGTAATGAAAGAGTTGAGGAATACAAGCGGCTTGGCATGGAATGAGAGTACCCAAACTATGGATGCCGATGATAGTGTTTGGGACGAGTTGTTGAAGGTAACATGGTCTTAAAATCTACTTTTAAGTTGAATATATCTTTTAAAGTAATGAAAGACAACTAATGAAATCAATTGTTATGCCATCATGTAGAGAAAGGAATTTAAAAATGCCAAAATGTATAAGAGGCAGCCGTTTCAATACTACAATGAATTATCCTTTATTGTTGGGAATGACATAGCTGAGGGCACTGCAGCTGCAACAGCTCAAGAGACAGAGGAAGATTTCAATGATGAGGAAGATTTCACTTATCATGGTATCGATACTGCATCTTTTGAGACTGCTGCTGATTTGGCTAGTGATGGTATGGATACACAGCCATCGAACCAATCTACTGCAAGCGGCAGAGACAACCCTTCAGCATCGTCAAGGAGGACAAAGAGGAAGAGGGGAAGCATTGTAGGTTCCTTGGATTCGATTTATGAAGTGATCAAAGATATGTCTGGAGGCATTACAACAAGCTTTACAGTGCCTCTGAAAGTGGATAGAATATCATCTGGAATGAAAACTGATGCATCGGATATGTATAAAGCACTTAAAGCAATCCCTGACCTTAGCGAGGATACTATGCTTGATGCATATGATACTCTTTTGCATGATAGTGCAGCAGTCGTAGGGTTCTTGACAATGACTGAAGGGGAGAGAGTCAGATATATTAGACGGAAGTTTGGAGGACTTTAGTTGATCCATGTTTCAAATCAAAACTAATGTTTCATATTAAAACAATCAGACTTATGGATTTAATTTGTTGTTTTTAAAATCTAATGTGCCATGGTTGACAAATTTAACAAGAAAAGTAGTTTGAAATGCAAGAAAACTTGTTTTGCATCACTAAAGACTATTTTTCTGAGTTTTTACTGGTAAACAACCTGAAATACATGGACGGTCCAGGTTGGAACAAGACAAATGTGCACATGCTTGGAAAAGTTGATGTTGTCTTTTAGATTTCAAATGCAATTGGTTTCATGTAATTTTGTTAAGTTTTGAGCAAGATATGATAAAAATACCATTGGCTGCCTTGAAAGTTTTTTTTTTTTTTAAGTTACAGTCTGAAAATAGGCATGGTACAGCTATGTACAGTCTGGTACGAACCTGCACATGATTGATAACGTTGATATTGTCTTTTACCTTTCAAAGACAGTTGATTTCATGAAATTTCATTGGATTTTGATTAAGTTATGGTATTTTTCATGTTGACTGTCCTGACCCTAACTAGGATTTTCAGCGAGAGTAATAAATTCATAACCAGAGTTTCCATGGTTGAAAATTGATGAAACTTTTTGGTAACCTCTACCCCAATGCTGTCAATTTTCCCTCCAAAGGAGGGGTCTTGGTATGTTGATTTGTGCAAGTTATTTAAGACTGATAGTCTCATTTTGTAGAATGACTATTACAAAACTCTTAGTTGAAGGAGGGCTTGATAAAATAATGCATTGTTTGAGTTGTTTGATGTAATGATGCCCTGTAGACTATCAAAATGCATGGTGAGAGGTCTTAAGAAGCCCAAGGTTGTATGCCCTTCGTTGAATTTGATTATTATATGTCTAATAGGCCCTAGAGATAATGTGCCTAGTTTGTGAACCTAGAAGGCATCTAGAATGAATTGATTAGGATCTTGTATGTTAGGTTGAAGCACTCCTTCCTTTGCATTATTATTGGTATTAGAGCCAATATAGACACTTAAGATCATGCTAGGATAATCATGTAAATAGTAAAACTACTCTACAACTGTTCATTTTATGTACTCTGTTATGTATCTGATTTGCAAATTTATCCATGACTGCTTATCTCATCTATAAATTTGTTCATTAACACTTCTGTAACTATACATTTGTCATCTTAGGTCTCATGTTTATTCAAGCATGTCCATTAGTTGGCCCAATATGCATTTGCCTGGCTGTGAGTGATGACATAGTGAATATGCATTTGCTACAACAACACCTCTACACAAAAAAGAAATCATGTCCAAGAAGTAAATGTTCCTAAAAGTATTGAATTGAAATCAGTATTTTATATTCACATTTGTAAAAAATTGTTAACAAAATGTAGAATATCAATGTTAGGTACCTTTGTTTACAACATACAACATGTGGTTTATAAGCCAGTGTGCTATGCATGCCCTTGACACAGAATATGGGACTTGATAAATAACTGGGTGTAATGAATTAATTGAACACCAAGGTTCTAGTGCAATCCCAAACTCCCAATCCACAAAGTTCTCCCAGTAGTTTTCATTTCTTCAACCTTCAAATTTTTTGTTGTTCCAAGATTGGGATTCAAATTTGTAGGCTTATCAATCTGGACTGCAATCTGGAAAAGAAGAGGTAGACCCAGTTTCCACAATGACAACAAAGGTTAAGTTTATTTGATTATAACACTAATCCTCTTTCTGATTTTCCTCATCAGCCTGCAACTACTGGAACATATACACCATTGTTTGCTTCAGAGAATGTTGACTTCAATCCATTTTCTTATAGGCAGAATTTGTTGAGCCCTCAGTTTACTTTGCCAGCTTCTTCTTTCCAACAATCTATTTTTTCAACTATAAGAAGGGCATGTTTGAGCACCTTAGTAATAGGGTTTGATATTTGTTTTTAGATGAGACGTTTAGTCTTAAATAAATTAAGCAAGAGAGTGGAGGTTAGATTTTTTATAACCATGACCATTGCTCTTGCTATGGAGTTATTGTTACAGTGGTTAGATTTTCAATAATTTTTGCTTATGTAATCAGTGTTTATTCTTATTAAATAAAAT
Source organism: Chamaecyparis obtusa (assembly GCA_027943335.1). NCBI lineage: Eukaryota > Viridiplantae > Streptophyta > Pinopsida > Cupressales > Cupressaceae > Chamaecyparis > Chamaecyparis obtusa. The sequence continues at coordinate 20,623 of BSBK01011542.1, read as the reverse complement.
GTTGTCTTTCATGCTCCAATTTCCTATTATTTCATTATCAACATCTTATCTTTCATGCTCAACTTCTCCTTATGAATAAGCACTGACTAGTTACAAGGAATAAAAAAGGCATGTTACCTTGAGGGATTACAAGGTAAATCTAATTCGTTCAATACTGAAATGTGGTGGGAAATTTTGAAGAACAGTGGGGTAATAGCTGAATATTGGCACACAGAGCTAGCATGTCTTGAAGATATGGATTTTGTGGAAGGACCAAGTTGAAAATTCAATAACCAACTGGCTTTATTTGAACACTCAATCCTTTTCTAAAGACTAACGTCCACACTAGCCTAATCTAGACTCTTTAAACACCATTTGAGAATTGGACATCATTAGTCCATTACAATCAACCTATTGGTCTTTATGAGGACATTACAAACATAAAATGGATCCATTGAAGACATTACAAGCATAACACAATATTGCATTATTTGAAGCCCATAATAGGTGCTAGGATCCTCTAATTGATCTGTTGACCTGGATCATGCATTTCATCCTCCTGATTTGTCTTGGATGTCCTTGATGTCTCCTTCATCTCTGACTCTGTACAGAATGTTTGAGGTGCTCTTGCACCGGTTTTACTTCATAGTTATTCCTTTTTTAACAAAATTCGAGGCCTCAATTTTCTATGTAAATTCAAGGAGCAATTCATCATGGGTCGGTTAGTCAAAAAAATCAGCTTATCATTTCACTATTGGAATGCATATCTTGTGCATGCAATAGCTATAGTAGTGTGCATATGTAAGAATACAATAGATGGTAGAAAGTTTCATATATATGCCATTAAGACAACATACAAATAAATTGATGTATAAATCTACTTGAATTACAGATTATGAATAGTTTCATAAAACAACAATTTAGTATTACCATATGGATTATGGAACTCTCACTAGATACACCCCCTCATCTAGATGGCGAGAGTCTGCTCAATGAAGAAAGTCATGCCTGCAAGGGAAAATCATTGTATTGGAATTTTGTGACTCCTTTTTGCATCATGTATATGACTCTTTTGAAGGGTCAATTGTTGAATAAGACATGGCATGATTATCCCATTGATGCATGTCGATCCTCTCATCTTAGTTTTTCAACATGGTTTTGTGCCATAGTCATTTTCTTGACCATTTGATGTCTTATAAGTTGGATCATAATTTGAGTTGTGCAAAGTACTGGTGTTGCTGGAACATAAAGTGACCCACATGTTGTTGACTATAGTGATAACAAGATTTTTTGTGTAGAGGTGTTGTTGTAGCAAATGCATATTGGGCAAACTAATGGACATGATTACTTTCTTGATTGATTGGTTTGACCCATAAATTATAGACTTGAGAGTTTGAGGGATTGTTCATTGTTTAAGGCTTATGGTTGAACATAATTTCTGCTATTTTTGAGTGCAAGGCTGATTCACTAGTTTAAGAATGAACAATCTTAAACTAGTGAATCACCCTTGCACTTGGGCTGATTCACTGTGAGATGTCCTCATTTGTGACAAGGACAGTCACAAATGAGAATAGTCACTGTGAAGACAACATGATAATGTACAGTCAATGTACCATGGATCAGTACCAATACCAATACTTCGATACCAAATGAGGAGGAGTGGCAATGAGCCCATATTTGCATGGTTCAATACCAATACATTCAAGTGGCAATTACACAAGGGACAGTCACTGTGAGATGTCCTCATTTGGTATTGAAGTATTGGTATTGGTATTGATCCATGTTACACTGACTGTACATTATCATGTTGTCTTAAACAATGAACAATCCCTCAAACTCCCAAGTCTGTAATTTGTGGGTCAAACCAATCAATCAAGAAAGTAATCTTTTGTCCAGAATACCTTCTTGCAAGAAGAAGTTGGATGGATCACTTCAACCTCAACATCCATGTTTCACACTTCTTTTGACAGCTCTAAATATGTCATAACGCAATGTTGATAACATGACAATGTTAAATATAACATGAGAACATTAAATATAACATGACAACACTACAATATATCATAACTAATTATGGTTGAATCAACCTTGCCACTTTTTGTTTTTCTCAATGAATTTTGTTTAATAGACTTTGTAAATGTAGAAAGTTGCATTATTTGTATTGTTCTGATATAGTTATATGTATTATTTGTATTGCATTATATGTTAGAATATTTATGTAATAAATGTAGTAAAGATGATGTAGTGCATTATTGATATAGGCTCGATGGCTCTTGTGAATGTGCCAAACTATCAATGTGGTGGTGGATGGTGCGTTATGAAGACTTCACAGACACCAAACAACCCTGGACGACAATTTTGGTGTTGCCCAAATAGAAAAAAGGTTGCTAATGATTATATATTTAATGTTTGTAATGTAAATATTATTCATTATATTATAAGAACTAATGTGGATTGGGCATCACAGGGAAATAATGGCTGCGGATATTTTAGTTGGGTCGGTGACAACTCATCTGCACCCGTCCTCCCATCTCCACTTATCCGCAATGAAGGATTTGAGTGTAAAACGTGTCAGACTAGGGCAAATGCAAAAATTATATTTTTACGATGCCTTCTCTGTATTGTAATTGCATATGTTTGTTTCGACCATATGCAGAGATGAGCTTAGGAATTAGACAGTTTAGTATTTCCATATTGTAACTAGTATTTTAATATGGATTGGCGTAACTTCTCTTTGTGCCAAGTGCACATATATATATGGTTTCCATCTTTTTTTACAATAATTCTTCATGTTTATGGCTTAGGTGAGCCCCAATCTGCTATCAGTCACATGATTTATTTTTAGTGTTTTCTTAGTTATTGCTTTGTAGAATTCTAACCTAGGCTTGTAGAGAAATTTTGAGGTTAACAGAGATATATCATGCACAAACTCATTTAATTGGCCGTGTTTTGATCTTGACAAGCGTGGATAATTCAGGTAAGAATCAACGGAGATCATAGAAGGTAATAAATATTAATAAGATTTTTTTTTTAAACTCATACAAAAGTTAGGAGCTGAATGTACTTCATTGGTGTACTAACAAAAGCACAAAGTAGTTGTATGCTCTATGTATGCAGTGTCCACAGACAAAAACATGGGTTCGGGCATGAGAGAGCGTCAAAGACTCATCAGATTATAACATTGTATCTGCATTATGCATTATGTAAATGAGGAATGCCTCATTCAAGTTGTAATTTCATATTTGCTAATGAGGAATGCCTCATCCAAATTGTAATCTTATGTTTTGGGGCTAGACCAGAGGTTTTCTCCACCTGGCTCTTTCCTACTGGTGCTCCTATTGAGCCGAGTTGGCAACATTTTTAAAAAAATAAATAATAAAATGAATGGCTTGTTTATAATGATGACTTGTGTCTTTTGGAGTTTGTTAATTTATAAATTTGTATAGAATTTTTTTTTTTTTTTAAGTTATACAAAATGTTAAATTTTTTAAAAACTTATAAACATATTTTTATTTCAAAAGATTATAAAATTAACCTTGATAAAAAAATAAAATAAATATTCAAAAACGCCATGTGAAAAACATAATTACATTTGAAAAAATTAAAAAAAAGTTATACAAAATTTTGAATTTTTTAACAACTTATAAACAAAATTTTATTTCAAAATATTATAAAATTAATTTTGATAGAAAAATAAAATAAATATTAAAAAACGCCTACAAAATTTGAAAAACATAATTACATTTGAAAAAATCATTAAAAAATTATACAAAATGTTAAAATTTTAAAAAACTTATAAACATTATTTTATTTCAAAATATTATAAAATTAACGTTGATAGAAAAATAAAATAAATATTCAAAAACGTCTAGAAAATGTAAAAAACAAATTAAATTAAACAATAAAACAATTAAATAAATTAAAACAAAATCTTATTTAGTGCATATTCCAATACCAGTTTGTTGCACCCAAATGCGAAAAATACATCTTCTCAGTCAGCTTCCGGGTGCACCAAACGCTCCAACGCATATTCTGGATATCATTTTGAGGATATGTATCTTCCAGAATTGCAGCATATTCCAAAATTGACTATATCCAGCATTTCGTATGCCATGAATCAAACTGGCCCTAAATGAAAAGTGGGAATCCCTCATTTGTAGTGGGAGGAGCAGATGCAGTAATGAACCAAAGTACCTGAAACAACACAGCAAAATAAAAAACCTGTCAATGCATTGCGTGCACCCTTTCTCAAATCTATTCATACAAGCTACACAATTTGACATTTTACGCCAGACAGTGCACCTGCAATCATTGCAAAACAAGAATAAATTAATAAAATGGAGAGTCATTTACCTGTTTCCAAGTTGCATCCTGCAAGCCATTAATGATCATCATCATTTAGCAGCAAAGTGGAGAGCGGTAAAGTTTACTGTGCAAAACCGGAGGATTGGCGTGAGACAACTTTTGAGGGCCACCGTACGCAAGCAACCTCGTTGTTAAAGCCTATCGGCTAATTATTTTCTGTTACCAACAGACATTTAAAAATGAAAATAAAGGATAGAAAATTACTTTTCAATGTATTCTAGAATGTAACGTTATCTTTATTAAGCCAAGCGTTGTATTTATCTTGAATGTAAATGATATATACCATTTCAATCTAAATAGTTTTTAGAATAATAGCAAAAGGTGAATCTACATTATTTAGTAATCCTCCTTTCCATACCCTTTAAAGGATTTGAACATTAGAAGTCTCTTTTACCACAAAGTCTCTCAACAATACATAGAAGATAACTTGAGATACTTTATGAATACCATTAATTCTATACATTCAAAGGCATATAATTTATACATTTGTAACCACTTGAAATTTCACAAACTTTACAACTTTCCCAAAACCACATAGGGAAGAAGAATAAATTTTATCCTCAAAACTAAAGTGGCTCTTTCCAAGCTTACAAAACTAACTTCAATAGCAACCTACAACTTTTCAAACTTACAAATTTACAATAGGAAATAAATTACAACTTCCACAACGGTAGACGTATCCCTTGAAAACTATCTCCACTCCAAGCTCCATAAACCTGCAATAAGCAAAACAATAGGAAAGCCATGGAGCTCACCTCCCAACCTTGGCCTCTTATGAGGCCACCCCCAAGCTAGGGGAAACCACAAGGAATGGGAATACAACCATTCATCCACACAAATCATACAAGCATTAACATTTGAACAATGAATTCCCTTCAAGGCTTAAACAATGGATCCTAACATGATCCATAAGTGGGGTGTGGGTGGACAACCCATGGAGAAGCCTATGCATGAACAAGGCCACACATGGACCAAAATAATAATAACAAGAGCCACACATGGACCAAAATTACAAATATATTAATGACACACAGGGCCAAATCCCTCCTTATGTCCCCCCAAAATGCCTCTTGGCAAGAATGCAAAGCTACTTGGGGACAACACACCCAAGCTCATCCTTCCCCACACATGGAGGAGACTCTACACATGGAGTTGCCTCCATCCCCACACCCCCTCTTGGTTTCTCTTCCCTCCCAAGGGTGAGTGAGCCAAGAGTTCACAACCCAAAACCAATCACAAAATAAAACACAAGTGTATGCTCTCATCCATGACCAACCATGGGGAGCTAAAAAAAAGCAAAGACAAAGAACATTGCTTCCTCCATGACCAACCATGGGGAGCTAAACACTAAGCAATTTACATCTACTAAAAGTTTCAAGCATAACACGAGAATGCTGAGAGCAAGAATTTCCCCAACCTATGATCCAAGCAAATGAAGAGTTGAGTCCCTCTTTCCTTCTTTCCTCCAAGCTCTTCCTTCTCCAAACTTAGTGATCTCTAAAGGTAGAGAGTGGGTGATCAAAATCCCAAGTTCTCCAAACTCACCTCTAAATGGTCTCCAACTCCAACTCCCAACACCTAGGAAGATGCAAACTCCCTCATTGGTTGACCTTCCCCAAAACTTACAACCTCTTACACACCCAAACAGGTGCCCTTAGGAAGTGGGGACCTAGGATTGGACAAAAATGGATGAAGGGCAAATCTTGGACCACCTACAAGACCTCATTTTCGCTCAAGTTTAAAAAGACACTTTTGAGAGGGTTAAAAAGTCAACCTTGGGCTTCTAACATGCTTAAAATACCCCTAACCCATAGGTACATGGAATGGGTTAACCAAAAATACCTGAAACTAACCCCTAGGGTCACTTTTAACCCCTCAAAACCCATGATTAAGTGTATGCACGAAAATTGGGGATGGGACTTCACCTTGGGGTTTCAAGACAAGTGGATGCATATTGGATCTGCCCCTAAATGCTTCTAGAACCTTGCTCTCACATCCTTTACACATAATCACACCTTAATTAACATTAACTTAAGTGTCAAGTGACACCCACACATAAACACATTACAATTAAGGTGTGTCACAAAATTACACAATTACATTCCTAACACATGCATTTTACGATTACAAAAGAACACTTAACAACGAGGCCCTGGTCTCTTCATTAGACGGGGCCTTGGCTTCACAGTTTGAACATGGATTCATTGTGGTTTCCCCAAATATTTCCATGGTTCTCCCACCTGCAAAACTTGATGCAACATCAGTAATTCCAGGAGAATAAATCATCATAATTAAACATATAAAATAAAGTATCAACATGTTATTCATAATAAATTTGGATACAAGAATCACACAATTCAATTGCACATTCAATTTCACATATAAAGAAGTATCACTATTCCTAATCCAATTGCATTATAAACATATAGGATCAATTATCATAATTTAATTGCATGAACTCAATTCATAATTCCATGACACAAAATTCCCCTAATTCAATTTGCAACATGATTCGTAACTCAGTTGGATACACATAATTCATAATTCGAATACATACATACAATCACCTTCACCAATTTCATAGTTCAAACACACATATCCCATTACTTTCACATAATTCATTATTCAATCACGTAGATAGTACCACAGAAGGTACAATGCTCACATATAAATCTTAATTCAATTGCAAGCTTATAATCTTATAGGATATGATAATTATATTAATCTCTATTCAACTGCATAATTAAATTTGCATAGCTCAATAGTAATCCTAATCGTAATAATTCACAATTTCCATAGCATAACATTAAGATAATTCAATGATTCGGCCTTGGTAAGAAGTAACCATAACATATGTGTCCCATAAAATGTCTGTCACACGTATGATCAATTTTCCTTAATCAAGGAAATCAACTGCAGAATAACCTAATAGTATAGGATCTAACATATCCTCTTCAAGAGTCCTACTATCTACTAATCAAAATCAAATAAAGAGTAACACACGGTTTAGGATTTCTCCAACCCATAGATGTGACTTAAGTCAGCAAGTCCGTTTTCTTCTAACCGAAGTACTTAATACAATAAATCTAATCCTTACTTTCCTAACCCTTGATTGCATCGCCTTCGATCACAACTTGGATCCAAATTCATTCATTAATTCATGATAACTTATGAACTTAACACATAACTACTCTAGTATTCACATCTTATTCGATTGAATCTAAACCTTTAGAAAAGAAAAACCATCTAGCTAGAATACTCAAAGGATTTCTTTAATAATCTAGTTGGATATATGATCCATAGTTCAACACACTGCATCCTAAGATTCACTTGCACAAATTTAAAATCCAGAGGTATCATTTCTGCCTTTGCAACATAGAGTCGCTAGGTACCGATATGAGGGTATAGTTTATAGATCTATCCCAAAGGTACAATCCCTTAGGGGTCTATTAATCATCAAGACACGCCATGAAATCTTAATCCTCAGACATCAAGGTGTCAAAGAAACAGTGAGAATGGGGTGGACCCTACATCATCCCCCCCAAGGAATGGGCTTAGTCCCGGAAGCCGACAAGTCAAATTATAGGTAGCACACCATGTGCAGAATATAAGTAACGAAAATTAAGCACATCTAAAAGGGTCTCCCCCTCAAGGTAATTTATGACATCTTCGGTCCTATTCCTCTCTATTAGGTAGGTGATGGAGGAAATCTTACCCCACAGAAAAAGTCTCGCATCATTTCGCCAAATATTTTAAACATATCTTAAGGTCTACAAGGACCCATTAAAAAGTTACCATACAAATCCATAAGGGTTTCTACTACCCAAGGCATAAAGAAAACCTTCAATCCTATCATGAGGTATCAATTGACGAAGTGAGCCTCAAAATTCTCCCGTTAAGAATCTTGGAGTGATTATCTCATTAACCAACTTAAATTTCATTTTAATAATAGTGTGTTACTACCACATTTTCTTGGTGTATCCTTACAATTTATTGGGCCATTGCTAGCGTAAAATTCCCATTAGTGTACAGAGATTCTTTCTTCAAACTTTTCATTCTTAAGGGAACACCTTTCCCGACACGAGCATTTTAAGGTCCCACACCTACAAGCTCTCTCCCAAGGGGTACATAGAAAAAAAAAAAAAAGGTACAAATGTCCTTCTTCCGTATCGATAAGTCAATCTAAAGCACCCTTGTATTCCCATTCGTAAGAGGGTTAGAAACTTGGGGTGATGAGAGATTGACCGTCTCGAGATTTCAGGGCCATCTACCTGATAGGCTACAGTCTCCCCTTATAGAGGTTGATTATGAAACCAATAGAGAACTTACTCTTCTTACACAGCGTCATCCCAGGGTGGTACCTACTTAATGGTTTACGTCCCATGACTCTTTAGACAAGCTTTACTCCTTTAATCTATCCCTCTGAATCCTCTAATTTCAAAACCTAGAGCCCCATTGAGAAATATATTCATCCAAAAAAAAATTTCACCCCTATAAGACTTCGATTGAGTGACATCACAACATTATCACTAGCTCATTAAGATTCATCACAAGGAATCCCAACCAAAAAACCGCCCAATTATTCTCAACTTCTTGATCTCTTCATTGTCGAGGAGTGGAGGAACTTCCTTTCACAACTAACTCATAGTACAATTCCTGCATGATTCCTACACTTGTTCCCTTTCAGATATAATACTTATGTATTTTACTCCAATAGGCCATCTCCTCTCATTCCCATTCAACTCCCTTACTAGGGTAGTTTTAAACATTCAACAATTCTCGACTTCTCAAGGTCATTCATGACATCGAAGGTTTTTTTTCCTATTATGGTACCTGATTACCCAAACTAAAAACTTCCTTATATAGGTATATACACCTATGCAAGAACAGTTACCATCTGTATGCCTTAGAAAATAGCTTACACCACCATGATTTACCAAATCGCCAACTTTCACTTCCTCCAACTACAGGGAATCCAATTTCTCCATTACTCACATCATAGAGCAGAGTCTTTTAACTTCTAAACCTAACAATACCTTCCGTTATAGGGTAGTATTCCTTCCTAGGTGTTTCCTCTTATACACACAATTTGGTGGGCCTCTTAGAAAGAGATGGATTCAAAATAACATAGGACTGACAACAAAGAAAATACTCACAATAGTCGTATAAAGGTACAAGCCAGAACTTAAAAGGACAAACTTGTCCAACTCAACAATAATTACAAAACAAAAGTGAGCTTAATTCAATAAATCAACTGTGACAAATGTCAAGATAAAGAAAACAATAAAGTTTGGTGTCAATTCGCAAATCATAAGAAATAGCTAAAAGGTGTCGGCCCAAATACATGGAAAGTTCCACCAAGAAGATAAACAATACAGAAAAACCATATACAAAATGAAACAACTGTCATCAATTACACAAGGGGTACCCACCATAGAGTTCTGAGGAATCACAACCTATAACTCCCATATCCATTGGTGATACGACCTATACTGCAACTAGGCACACCATACTTCAAGGTCTAAAGCAATAAATAACAATTTACCCTCACTTTACTTCGATATAGTAATGCTTTCCATAATGCAGGTTATCATCATCCAACTCCTATGAAAAACAATCTCCTCAAGTTGCTACAAAAATACCCAATGCTCCGAGAGGATTCTAGGTCTACTCAAGGTGAAATTCCCCAATGATCCTGGAGCGTTTCCATTATATAAATTACAATGCTTATAGTATGGGCCCCTACTTAGCTTTAATAGTATACATCCTACGAGGGTATGGAACAACTTTCCATCCTATACTGAATATGGTTAGGCCATCCCTTCCAGCTCCTATAACATTCCGTGCGCATCCTTATTCAAAATTACAATTGCCAGATGTTGGGCGCAGGGGAGGCCTCATTAGGGTTACATTGCATATCATCATGGTTTAAAGGGGGTAATAATCATTGGGTCAATAACTTATCTATTATGGACAACTACTCTTCCATCCAAACCAAATATTTCTAACAAATCCTTACTATAGTGCAAGAATCCTTGGATCTCAAGTGGGTCCCTCTAATGATGCATAATTCTAGGGTCCCCAAGCACTTTCTGATTCCTTTCAAACCACACTTTTATTGGAAATTACGTAGTTTAAAAGATGCAACATACTCTAAGGACTATCAAGCTAAAAGTCTTTTAAGACATGAAGAGTCATTGATTAACACTGCCGACCTTATACAGTCCTCAAGGAGGTAGGCCACTCAAAGGCCCCTTAAACACTTCGGTCCACTAGGGGACACCACCTTAGTTGATTTACCGAGCTTAAATAAGCAACATCTTTACTATAATGACTAATTTGCCAACATCATCAACCACACATGGGTCACATATCACTTACTTTTCTAAACATACGTTTAACCCATGATCCAGGGTTCAAAAAGGTACCCTTGAGGTTTTATACATTCTAGGAAGTGACCCTTCCTTTTTACCTCCTGTTACTAGAGTCTGGATTCCTAAGGATATCCCTCATAGTCCTACTAGGGCGCCCACACATTAGGTTGTTATGATAATTCCATATCATACCCATGCGTTCCTTTCACATACTTGTTTTTATCTTATCCAAGGAATCCAACATTTTGATCCCCGCGTACACTTGAATTTCTTAATAAGTACAAGACCCTAGGCATGTGGTTTTTTTTTTTTAAAAACTATGGGCCTCGAGTAGGAGGTTGCCCAAGAGGGGTTCCTTGATTCCCCTGGAACCTTCTTGCCTCTCTTTCCGCACCCTCTCGCATTGGGGAGAAAAATATCCTCATCCCCATCCCTAATTTGTACGTCATATCTCCTTAGGATTTCTACACAACATGAACACTTACTTCGCAAGCATAATGGTTCCAAGGTTCCTAGAGTTGAACCTAACGCTCTAATACCAAGTTGTAATGTCCAAAATTTACTGCCAAAAAAGCGTACAATTTTTTTTTTTATAATAGGGTTAATTAATTGAATGCAGTTATCTTACTAACATGGCTTAATAACATTTAAGGTTGATAATCAAATCTAAATAATAATAAATTATTCATAGGGCAATGAATTAAATTTCATTCCCTAAGTGTACTATAGTCTCGATTTATTAATTGGTCAACTTAGAATGACCTTAAGGCACTAACCGGGCACCTCCTCGAATTGTGTGCCATCTGACTTTAGACCTACCAAATATTTCTAGGTCAAAATTATTATAATTGAAATTGCGTAACTTGATTGAATGATTAGATAATAACATTAAAACGTTATTAAAGCATTAAAATTTAAAGACAGGCCCACTGCCTTGATAAGCGTGCCAATTAGGTTTAAGAATACCCACATGATGAATATTTAGTTTAACTCCACTAAAGGTAGATATAGTTTCGATTAATCGATCATGTATAATTAAAAGTTAATTAATTTTTTTGCTTTTTCCATACTAGTGTTATAATTAATTTAACTACATACGTTGTCTTGATAAATGTGCACGTTTCCTAAATGATGAAATGGTCTATTAAGTGGTCCTCCATCAGATAAAACATTTTCAACTTTAAACATCTAAACATTATCATTATTTAATTAAATTATTTCAATTTAACATCTAACCTTCAATTTTTAAGGCACCTTATTATATTAATTTAATAAAGGCCCACATATTACCCTCGTTATGCGTGTACCATAATCCGGGTATTGAGGGCTAACCAAAATGAATAGATTGTTCACCAATTTATAGATTTGTCCCATTGCACTAGTTTATCTAATACCACTTTAATATTTAGGCTATTGAATTAGTTGTAAAAATTGAATTTCCTATATAATGATATTGCAAATATCAAAATGGGATTTGCAAGAGAGGGGGGTCGAACTCATGACCCCTTGCATTTCCTAAATACTACCTCTCCTCCTCTATCTTTTCTTCCCAAGGACACACTTGGAATTGTAGATGTACTAATTAGTACAAATACACCTCCCAAGACAAATTCAAAATTTAAGAAATTCATTTCTCCTTTTTCCCTCCCCAAATGGAAAAAGTCAACCTAAAGTGCATTTGATAATGTGTTGAGGTCCATTTTGAATGTGACCTATTTTTATTATCTTCGTTTCTAACCCTAATCTTATTATCATTACTATTTCATTTCACTTCTAACCCTAGTTTTCTATTTTCTTTCATTCTTGTTCTTCCATTTCTAGTTTGTTTGCAGGTTGCAGAAGAGGTCAGGGTACGGAGACAAGGGTAAATATACACACGTGTGTATATATATATATACACGGGTGTGAGAGATTGCAGGGCATAGTATGATGGCACGTCACCCCCCTCTCCTCTGCGCGCACGCTGGGACAGTTTCCCCTTTTTGGGGGCCGCAACAAGGGTTTACAGCGGCGAGGTGTTTGGAGGGAGGGTGGTCTGGTTGAAGCGCAGAGCGCTTTGAGTAAGGAAAGGGAGTTGAGGTGGGGGAGACACGGCCACCCCACTCCCCTCCCTCACTTACGCGAGGGATGGGGAGTGGGGGAGGCCGTGAGCCTCCCTCTCCCCCATACATCTGCAGTCCCGTCGCTGGCACGACTCAAAAAAAACCCTCTGTTTTCTTTTTTTAAAAAGAATTAACAACACACTTCAAAACGCATGGGTTCGTTCCCAAATTTCTTTTTATCATTATTTTTAGAAGGTACTATATATATATATATATATATATATATATATATATAAAAGAAAGTTGCCTATGCAGAATTATATTATGTAATCAAATTATATTATGCTAAAACAACATTTATATCATGTAAGGAAAGTTGCTTATATATATATATATATGGCATGGATACACAAATTTATGGCCATTTACATTATTTTCTGTTACCAACAGACATTTAAAAATGAAAATAAAGGATAGAAAATTACTTTTCAATGTATTTTAGAATGTGACTTTATCTTTATTAAGCCAAGAGTTGTATTTATCTTGAATGTAAATGATATATACCATTGATCTAAATAGTTTTTAGAATAATAACAAAAGGTGAATCTACATTATTTAGTAATCCTCCTTTCCATACACTTTAAAGGATTTCAACATTAGAAGTCTCTTTTACCACAAAGTCTCTCAACAATACATAGAAGATAACTTGAGATACTCTATGAATACCATTAATTCTATACATTCAAAGGCATATAATTTATACATTTGTAACCACTTGACATTTCACAAACTTTACAACTTTCCCAAAACCAAATAGGGAAGAAGAATAAATTTTATCCTCAAAACTAAAGTGACTCTTTCCAAGCTCACAAAACTAACTTCAATAGCAACCAGAAACTTTGTGGTGCAAAGGTGCAATAGGTACGACCTTATGGGACTGTTGGAAATGTTGCATTCTAAGGTGCAATAGGTACGCCGAAGTTTTTATTTATTTATAATAGTTTTCCATTATTTTGGAAATGTGTAGCAAATGAAACCATAATCAAAAACTAAAAATTTTAAGATGAATTTACTTTTTCTGCCATGAATTTTTTGTTATCCTGTGAACAGTTAAAATTAAACAGGCATAAGTAGCAGCAGAGGTGTTGCATAGACAAAAGTGCAACAGAGGTGTTGCATAGACAAAAGTGCAGCAGAGGGTGCAAATGATGTTTCTATTGATTTTTCTGCACTTTTTCAATTATTGTCAAATCATTTTACATTTACATTGTAATGAAAATTCATAAAATGGGCACCAAACTTGGTGTAAGTGTAGAAATAGAAACATCTGTGTAAACATTTGATTAGAATCCACACTTCGATGGATTCCATACCCTGTTCCATAATCCGCATTCAATGGCACGGCAAGGAAAAACTATAGGAAAAACCAAACTTTCATTCCTACAAAGCACATTCACTTACAGCAAAAACTGAGCATGAAACTTGCATTGCACCTCCAGACACTGCAGACACTCCAAAGTGCTTGTCACAGATTAATGGGTATTCTACCTACATGCAACAAAGCACATTCACTTACAACAAAAACTGAGCATGAAACTTGCATTGCACCTCCAGACACTGCAGACACTCCAAAGTGCTTGTCACAGATTAAACAAGAGCTCTTTACATCAGCAGCAGGAAGATCGAGTGCAAAAGATAGAGGATTGCCTCGGGAAGGGGATAAAAATACAGTTGACTGTACACTTAAACTTTGACAGATATGTCGGCAAAAAAGGTTTGGCAAGAGACTTGAATTTTGAAATAGAACATATCAATAATAAATCCCTACTGATTTTTGTTCAGAGAATGTTTACAGGGTACTCTACCTACCTGCAGGACAAACTCTTTGCATCAGCAGCAGTAACATCAACCACAGGTGCTGGAGGATAACCTGGGGAATGCTATCAAAAAATACAGTTCACCATAAGCTTCAACTTTGATAGATGCCTCGACAAAAAGAGTTTCGACAAAAGAACTGAATTCTGAACTAGAACATATGAATGATCAAGCCCTGTTGATTTTTTTTCAGAGAAGTATTGACCAAGTTTTCTTGCTCCATTCTGAATCAAAGATCACGTTTTCTAGTATAAATTATTCCAAAACAAATAAATATGCTTGTCCTGTAGTATTCTAAGTAAATTCTATCAAATCCTCTAGTCCAAAACTTCGCAATTCAAGTTAAATTCACCATTGAACAGGGTAATAGGGCACCATCCTTTTGTCTCAAAACCTAGCACAAGGATCTCTGCAGAAACCTTTCCCAATAGCCAAACTGCAAGTCCAGAATCGCTGAAACAATATCATCATCAACAATTCCAGCCATAATCACAAACAAGAAACGTCCACAGCAACTGTTAGACAAGAGTGATAATTTTAAATATTATTTTTGTTGTTTCTGAATAAGATTGGATGAGAATTTAAGTAGTTTAAGTAGTTTTTATTTTTCTGAATTAGATTATGTAGGTTTTTTTTTGCCAACGTTTCAGATCAAACTTTATGATCCATCATCAGAACTGATAGCAAGAGAAGAGAATAGATGAAATCATTATAGACTGGAAACTTCATGAATTTGATTGTATGAGAGTATTTTACAATCATAATTAATAGCAAGAGAAAAGAATAGATGAAGTCATTATAGACTGGAAACTTAATGAATTTGACTGTATGAGAGTATTTTACAATCATAATTAATTTAAATTTTTATGGCTGCTATTTTTGAATTAGCTTGTGTGAGAATTATTTCAACCAATCACATAGAATAATCTATGATTCATCATCAAAATAATAAAAAACTAAAAATGGTGAAATTTTTTTTTAAAAAATACATTAAATGTTTTCTTTCCATTTCTGCTGAAACCATGGTCACCTAGACTTATATAGCAGATGAAGAACATTTCAATGTGATCAGGTTTAGAACGATGTGGGAAGAGTTGCAGGCTACGTTGGATAAACTACCAGATCATAATCAAACTTCTTTCAAGGCCGAGGAGTATCTTAGTTTTTCTCATGAGTCAGCTAAGCAAGATGATATAGTTTCCATGAAATCCAATGCAGTCTTCAGTCATAGCCCTGAAGAGGACACATTACAGTTACCGGAGAATTTCTTTATTCTACGTTTATTATGTACGGCATGCTGTTTACAATAAATCTAAGATGTAAATTGAGGCCATGGATGTGTTTCCATTCCTACAAAAACCTATGGATCAATCAAGCTGCCTATAACAAGCATGAGAAGAAAGCCAATAAAATGTATAGGCATGACCAGGGATGAGTATAGCATTTACAAGTACAACTTGCAGCCGATCAGCTAGAGAAAGAAAAAGGGATAAAGCCAAATTCTGTAACGTGTAACAGGGTATAGGCGTCCATCAAAGCATAATGGAAAGGGCTTCCTCAAATATTATAATTCAAAATGTTTTCGAATGCATGTATGGAACACGTGTGAGCAGAGACAAGGCATGTGAATTGTTTAATTCAATGCCTCAAATAACCCCGATTTCATGGAGTGCACAAGAACAACATAGAAGAGCTCTGAAGCCTTAAGCACATTCAACTCCGTCAACTTGCAGCCGACCAGCAAGAGAAAGAAAAAGGGATAAAGCAAAATTCTGTAATGTGTAACAGGGTATGGGCGTCCATCAAAGCATAATGGAACCAATAGAAATAAGGAAATAAACAAAGGCGATTTTCTTGAGCATTTGGATCCTCATTGCCATTGGATTTGTGGTAAAGATATGGCTAAATATTGAGTTGATATTGAGATCTTTTATTCAACCAAGGCATTCTGCATGTGGTTAAAGTTGATAAAATAACATCTAAATTGGAATTATTATGAAATATAAGAAATAATATGTGCATTAGAAGCAGTATAAATGTTACAGCTAATACACCGTGGCAGAAATATAGAGTAGATTATTCAGAAATACATATAATGCAAATTGGAACTGAATTTTGTTAAGGTAAAAATTTGGTGAATGTAGGGTTACCTATGAGCATAAAAGGAAGGCCCTCTTTCAGAAGCACTCCTTTTGCAAACTGTTTTCCTCCTCCTTAGCTCTGCAAATGAAGAATTTTCCAATATATAAGCAAGATGTGAGACTAGAAAATGCCAGAAAGAGGAAACAGTGCAAACAAGAGAGAATTTTATTTGTGCAAGAGGACTGCAACTTTCAGGCAGGTGTCCACCGCATTAGGTTCTCTGTTCAATAGTCCTATCAAGTCAAATATCAGAACATTGGAGGACCGGATAGTTTTTTTAATGCCAGTTTTAAGTGTTTGTTGTGCATTTTTTGGTATTTTTTCCATTTCCCATGTCCATCCCACGAGTTTGAGAGATGCAAGAACAAGCTAGAAAAGAATTCTGCTAATTAAAGGTTGAAGAAGTCACAATGAAACATTGAGACAACATGTATTATTTCAAAGATCTCAAATATTAGTTTACAGAAAACCATCACAGATGTTTTATTTACTTTTGTATCAGGAAACCAAACAAATTAATTAAAACCTACTCAGAAAACTTCTCTGAAACTTCTCTGTGCCTGAAGACTACAAAACAAATAAAAGAAGATAAATGGTGGAAGATGGCAACATATTGTCTCCGTAAATAATCATAATGTTTCAGTGTTTTTTGTCAAATGTCCTTTCATGTTTAATTAAAGTATTAATGGAACTCTCGTTCTCCTTCTAAGTTTTAAAAGAACAGTAAACGTTTTAATGGCATTCCAAATTCCAACCAGCTAAATTAGACTGTTCATCATTCAGCCCTTTGAAGAGACGTGTTACTTCCTATATCTGTATGTAAGACAGCCTAGCTTATTACATCATAACATAAACTCAGTAAAAAAATATCCTCTCAACAATTACTGGAATGAGTTCGCTGTCCATACATCATTGTCATATATACATAAACATCATCTATAAACGAAACAGAGGAACAATGTGTAGTTTCCTAAGTCATATGCAATGGCTAAAGGATTTAATAGTTGTTCTCATAAGGAAAGGACATAAATATTGTCATAATCTTTTAATAGCTTCAGAGGGACTTAAAACATACAGAGATTTGTCAACAGATAGTTATCTTATAAAATAACTCCTCTGCTACAACATAATACCATTCTCTGATAACAGTCAAATTGAAGGGAAACAACCACAATGCTTACAACAGCATGCTGAACAGAACTAAGGTTCACTCCTGATAGCAAATTTAATATAAAGAAATACAGAAACAACAACTGCTTGATTGAGGGCAGGGCAAAAACACAAAAAAAACTAAAGTAAAATATAATAAGCACAATCAATTGTCTAGCAATGCCTATGGTCTAAGAGCAAGACCCAATTTGATCCAAGACTCAAAAACTACACAGTTGAATCCTGATAGCAATATCACAATATATTCTATTATTCAACACATGTTCAACTTGTTGGTCATATTGTACCATACCCATTCAAGGGAATTGTATAAGATAATGATTACCATTTCTGTTATAAACACCCTCCAAGGAACAGATCTTATTTTCTCAAACTTAGTTGACTCTGTAATCAAGATCTTATATCTCCAACAACTTGTGCTCCATATACTGCTGGGTGAGAAACTAAACAACTAAACTAAATGGGCAGGCTAGCATTTGAGCCATTAAGAGTTGTTCCTCCACGTATAAATTGACAGATCTAGTATAAATTGACTTCAAAAGTTTCTTCATTTTGAGATGGGGGGCACAAGGAGAGGGTTTTTGGGATGACCAAAAAAACCAGGATTTGGTAACAGCAGGGGGTCAACTGTGCGTGATACCTGTAGCGTAGTAGGCTGGAAGTTCCGGGCTAGTAGGTTAGAAGGTGATGTCCGTAGCCATGTAGAGTAGGTAGGAACGGTCCCTTAGTTTCCCTGTTGCTCCCCAATCACAATGACTTGCGCTCGAAACTACGCAGGAAATGAAACGTATTACGCCAATGGCAGTAATCTCTGTGGTGCAATTTATATGGGGTTGTAGAGTAAATTGAACATTTGACCAGGGGGGTGCAGATGTTTAACATCTATGTCGCCTTATTTATAGATTAGAGAAAAAATGTTTAAAAACCACAAAACCCTGAGCAAGCTACTTCTTCACTCAGTCTCCAAAACTGGAAGTGAAAAACATCCCAGCACAATACCCATTTCGCCTATATAACATGCCAATACAATAAATTATTTTATTGTATAGTTCGCAATTTGGGACTTTGGAATCATAGCGAGTGATGCAAGAGCAGAAATGAAAATGACTAGAATTAAGATGGGAAAACCTAGCAATGCCAATATAAAGGGAAAGATAACAGGAACTGAGATGGGAAGACCTGTGCATGGAAGTTGTAGAAGTTCCTTTTCATAATCCACCTCCTTTCTAGTTTCTTTTACACCTTCAAGCCTGTGAGAAGTAGCAGTTTAACAAGATCAAAACCAGAGGAACCAAATTCTGAGGAAAACGAGCAAAACAAGTTGTGCCAAAATCTGTGCGAAAAGACCAAAAGTTACCATAAACGGAAAATCAAACAGCAAAGAAGACAGGAAAAACATTAAAAACAAACAGAAGAATTTGTATTCAGTAGCCGTGCATTTATGTAATATGACCGTGAAAAATACAGTGGCGGTGCATTTGTAACCGGGCAGGAGTTAACCCCATAAACACAACAGAAAACGTACAGGTGCACGCAAGGTGTCGCCTAGACAGAGAATTGCAGAGCATGAGGAAGATATTCGGCCGACAGAAGTCCTGTGCTTATGAGGGATCCGACGTGGCTTCCCAATTGATCGCAACACAACATTTTACAGTATTTTTATTTGTGAAAAGTGATGGACGGACATATGGGATTCAATCGTCTTGCTTCGGCGTAATGGATTTTTAACCGTTGATGCAAAACTGAAAAACGAAACTTGAGAAAGGGTACGCCTTCGGCGTAATTATGAGTCACTTTAATTTTATTTAATATATTTAACATTTAGTAAATTTTATTATTTACTAGATATTGAATATATATTAAATAAAATAAAATCATGGTATTATGAATAGAAAATTTTAAATAAATATCATATGATATTAAAATATTAGATTGTTTATGGGCAATGTAAATATAAGAGCAAGCGATCCATGTTATTAATGAGTCAAATTGGTCAACTTAGGGTAATAAGAGAGATTTGTGCTCTTTGAGTCTAGAGAGGGAGTTTATTATTTTTGCATGGTTTATATATTGTAAGATAATTTATTGAGTGTTTCCTTATAAAACACTTCAATAAATTATTATATTTATATGCAAAAATAGAAGATTGCATGCTTTATGCACTATGGAGGAGATCTTGGAGTTATTGATGAGTTTTGAGTTCAGTTTGGAAGCCTTTTGGGTTAGTTATCAGTTGAGACAACTTTTCCAGCAGCTCACTCCTTCTTTCATGTAGTTCCATCCCCATTTTCATGCAGATTTTCTTGAAATTCGACCCCTTGAGATGCTTAGAACTTGGAGGTGATTTTGAGGTGGAACTTCAATTCATGCTTCCACATGAGTACTTTGAGGGTATTTTTGAGGAAAATTTCAGTTATATATCACCTTGGAGGTCTTTTGTAGCAGTTATGTGCACGGTACCTTGCAGTTTTGACCCTGATTTTTAGGAGTTTTCTCATGCATCCGACCCTAGTGTATTTTTGGGCTATATCACGTATATTCACCTCCTTATTGAGGGTCTTCATTCTTTTTTCATTTTTGCACTTTGCAGAGAAAGGCATTATTGTATTGGAGCAACTTTTATCACAAATTTACATAGTTTATGCAGAGATCAGATTCTTCCATTGTTGAGTTGTG